>VYZW01000157.1:28504-95676 GCA_013401315.1 Balaeniceps rex
CCCCGTTGTTTCTGATAGTCCAGAGATCAAACTTCTTCCAGTTCTTCCAAATTCTGTGAATTTTTTGGATGCCAGAATGGGTTTTCTGCAAGAAGCTGATCTTTCCTTTGAAAGTGTTCAAGAAAGAGGGGAAAAAAAAGCTTTTTTCCTTTTTTTTTAGAAAAGGAAATACCAAAATAATGGACTTCGATGAGCATGAAACTCTCTGCTCCTGGGTGTTTCCACCAAGGGATGCAGCCACCAGCAAGGCACAAGGGTACACCGAGACCCCCAAAACCCCGGGTGGGGACCAGGGCAGCAGACCCCAACCCACAACAGAGGAGCACGGGCTGTTTGCCTTCCTTCAAAGGCTGTTTTTCATCACATGGCTCTGCAGAGAGATGAAAAAAAAAACCCAAACCCAAAACCCCAAAAAAACCCTGAGTCTTGCCAAAGGCTGGCTAGGAAGGGGTGGTGCCATGTGCTGTGCAGTGAGGGTCTCACTAGGGACCTGCTCACCAAGGGGAGCTCCCATTTTGGGGCTGGAGGTTATAAATAACCCCCAAAAGAAGAGGAACCAACTTATTCAGTGCTTGAATATAAGACTTCAAAAGCAATCACCCTGCAAATTCACAGGGTGGGTGTCCTCCCCACAGAGGAAGGGCTCAGGGAGCTGCAGCAATGCCCTGAGGGGTCAGGCGAGGGGGGCAGCTGTCACCACCAGCAGCTGCCTGTACCTCTGCTCAGGGAATTGCCCAAAGCTGGGGATTTGCAGCCCTGTTCCCACTCCTGCCTACACTGCTGCTTCCCTGGGCACAGAGTTAAACTAGAGCCTCTTGGGCTGGGACAGCAGAGGAGAGCAGGAAAGGTGAAATAGCAACATGATGAGGACAAGACAGGGATAAATAGCATTAAAGGAGCACAAATAACATCCTCCAGGCCACCAGCTACAGGGGACAGGGAGGATTTCCATGCTCAGTGTGTTCCTCAGGGACATCAGAGGCACAGAATAAGCCAGGGAGGTGGAGCAGCTCCATCCCCAGGGGATTATTCAGAGATAACTCACAGCATCTTCCCAGGACAAAGCAGCAACTCATGGTGAAGCCTCCATTGGCCAAGAAAGCTCCCAGCAACCTGCTACCACAGGGACTAAACACCTCCTCACCACCTCTATCTTATCACCTCCTCTATTAACATCACACCCTGTTGCCTAAGCACCTCCCTCTCTCCACCCCTTATTATCTACTTTATTAAAGTAATTAAGCTCAGCTTGAAGCAATTGCTTCTTTGGTGCTGGGAGGCACCCTGGGTGACAAAACAGACTCAGAGACAGGAATGCTTATGCTCAGAGCTAAATTGCCTTCTGTAGGGTTCAGAGTGAACGACTTGTTCCTGTCACCAAAAAAAATCTCTAGAACAGTGGTACCATATTCCAATATCAAGCACATCTCTCAGTTTAGCACCACTGGAAGGAATTTTATGTCCCATAGGAAATTCCAAAAGGGAATTTCATTTCAATAAGTAACAACATTCTACTCGGATAACGTTTGAATAGTGTAACGTGACATATAATACAAAGCCTACACATAAGTGGGACAGTAGAAAACTCCTTATGAAACTAAAGCCATACCATCTCAATGAAACATTTTGACTATCAAAATGAAATGAGATTGAAAAGATCCATTACAACACTTTTGCCATAATGGGTTTTTTTTTGGTTGGTTCTAGGAATTTTTCCAGTTCAATAAAACTGCATGTTCTGCAAGAAAACTGCAGAAGTGTCATTGCAAAGTTCCCCTTTGGGAGATTCCCTGAATCTCCCAGAGGGCTGGGGATTATTTTCTTTCCTGCAGGGAGTGCTGGCACAGCCAGCCTGGCACATCCCTGGCACAGACAGGGGATTCACTGGCTCATGCCAGGGCCACCATCCCAGCTCCAGGGCTCCTCGGCCAGGCCAGGCACACTGAGCTTCACAGCACTGGAGAAATAAAAGCCAGAGGGGGAATTGATATCCCAAGAGCCCTCCCAGAAACAGGGAGGAAAAGGGGATTTTTGAGAAGAGATGAGCAATTTTCCAGGTGCAAACATGGGCAGGGGAGACCCCAGGCTGTGCTGTGCCCATGCCCATGGCTCCCTTTCTGTCCGTCTGTCTGTCTTCGCAGCCTCATCAGGTCCATTGTGGCAGTGGGAAGCCTTCCCCATGGGCAATCAGAGAGAAAAGAAATACATCCATCCATATGCATCTGGCCAGTGGAGACATGGCACCAGATCACCAAGATGACCCACAGCTGGTGATTCTCCTCCACCTGCCAAGTGGCCCCCACCGCTTGAGCATGCCACAATATATCCAAATTCCAAGGGCACAGAGAGAAGGCAGTGGGGGGAAGAGCGAGAAATCCCTGATGCATTTATTAAAGATCATTTTGGTCACAGCAGAAAATTGCTGGCAGCTCCAGCCCCATCATCTGAGCAGCTGCCATGTGGCCTCCAAACCTTCCCTGCTGGATGTCAGCCTGGAAATGAACTGGCCTCAGTACCAGAGTCCTACCCAAAGGATGGGAGGGGATTTGTTCCTTGAAATCCAACCCAGTGAATATCCTGCCTGATTTTGCACAGGGAAATTGATGTACACAGGGTGTCCCTGGAGGGGAGCAAAGCCCTGCAGGGCCAGCCCGGGCTGGCACAGGCAGCCCCAAGGGCATCGGGGTCCTCTGACAGGGTGAGGATGTGCTGGAGGAACAAGAGAAAAATGAGGATGCCGAGTGCAATTGTTCCAGCCTGGAAACACGGAGGAAGCATCATCTGGTGTACGGTCCCTGAAAACGATCACAGCAACGAGAGCCAAGGCGGGAGAGGATCACCTCTCCTGTCCCCACTGTCTGTACAGCCCAGCCTCCTGCTGCACTCCATCAGAGAAGAAACCATCAGCCAGAGCCCGAGTGATGCCCAAACGCTTCCCAATGCTTCAAGGCATTGCACTCTTCAAAGCTAAATGTCCTGGAGGGCTGCAAAATTCTATGCAAATGGTCAAACCAGAGCTACTAGTCTCTCATCAACACCCAGGCAGAAGGAAGAGTTGGGGTACACCTGCCTGGGTTGAGCCCCTGGTCCCCACAGTAGCATGGTGGCTCCCCATGGGCATCGGGTATCACCTCGCAGTCGGCTCAGCACCACCTGGTGCAGGCGGCATCATCCTCCTGCTCCATTCCCAGCACCTGCCAACACCATCAGCAGCAGTGGCCATGTGGCAAGATGCCACCACCCGGCTGAAGCTGTGTCCCCTGCCCCTTGGCCACCAAACTTCCCCTCTGCTCCCTGGCTCCATTGGTCAAGCATGTCCCTTGGGAGGGGGCACCTTGTAGACCCATCCTGTGCTCTGGCATGCAGCTCCTGTCCAGGAGCCCCAGCTGGGCTGGGGCTGAGCTGATGTCCCAGCCAGGGGACACATTGGCTGGTCTGCAACGGGGTGGACACCCCAAGCCAACGGCACCGGCACTGCCAAGGCAAGTCTCACGCAAATGGGCAGCAAACTCATCTCCCAGCAGGAGATCTTCATCTTTCATCAGACCAACTCCCGGGGATGACTTTCAAAGGAAAAGCAAGTCTACGCTGGAGAATTTGAGATCCCTCTTTCATGGCAGGAGACATGAAACTTGTCCCTCCTCCCACCTCCCTCCCTCACCTCCACCTCGCTAAAATCCAATTTAAAAGTCACGGCGTGCCAGCTTGCTATCCCACAGGGGGTGAGGAGCAATTTCCTCTCCTTTGCACACTTCAAAGGTGCTCGTGATCTGAGAGTGTCTCCCTCTGGTTCCCTTCCCCTGCAGCTTGCTTCCTCGTCTGGCAGCCTCTGTACTTCCAGCTCCTCTTGCTCTGTCCCTCGCCCACGTAGCTGGAAGAGAGCTGCGCGCGGATGGCAGCTCGGCTTGGCTTCCAGAAGCGCCAGGTTAGCAACCCTTAAGGACTTTTCTTTAATTTTTCTCCAATTTTTCTCTTTTTTTTGAGCTTTTTCCCTGCCTGTTAACTCATTTCAGCTCCAACATGCTGGATGTGTGCCTAGCTAATGCTTGGAGAAGAAGAATCCTTGTCTGATATGCATAATTGGTGGATCCTATATGATTTGTTGTAGGATCATGTGTGTTCAAGCTTCAGCCTCTGCTCATTTCTGCAAGGAGACCATTCCCCAAGGTCTGGGCAAGCCCCAACATCAAGCAGGTGTGTCACTGCATGCCCACCCCAAGAAGATGCACCGAAGCTGGAGATGAAGCAGAAGGTCTCACCAGGGCCCTTCCTACAACATCACAGGAGAACCAGTTCAGATCCACCTTGCAGAGAGGATTCAATAAAGAAACAAACTTGGGTGTCCCAAACCCAGAAGCAGATTTGGAGCAAGGTGCCTCTTGGGGGAAGTTTGGGCTGAAGACAACTGATTGCTTCTCAAACTGCTTTCGTGCCCTGCAGCTCATCCACCAGGAAACATTACCTGTGTGTTTGTGGTCCTTTTTGCACTCAAATCAGATGGAAACAGTGAGAAAACACTGGTCCACAATCTGACAAAGCTGCTCCTCCTGCTTCTGCTGGCAGGGGGATAATGGGTGCAGGTGGAGCCCGAGGAGGAGAGCATCCCAAACAACCCCAGCATGGGCAGCCCATGGCTTTCCAACCAGACTGCCCTCCTTGTAGGTGCAGGTTTATGGCAGAGGAGATGAAATAGTTGACAGAATGCATTCCAGCATCAATGGGGCTATTAATCAGCTTGCAGAGAAACTAAATCCTTTCCCTGTAGCAGGAGGGAGACACATGTCCTGCCACATTGGAGAAGGCTGACAGGAGAGGAAGCTACCCGAAACTGGTGGGGTTGGAATAAGCTTGGTTCCCCAGCTCATCCTGGCGTTACCTTCTGTGTCAGGACCAAACAACTTGTCCTACTGTTGTCTTTCACCCCTCTAGACTGTATCAACCAACAGACCAGGTTAAACCTAGTGTATTAACTGAAAAGGGTAGGAATCAAAAAGCCAAATAAATCATAGATGCAGATTGATTTATATGGTTTAAATAAAGCCTTTCAAATGGAGACATTATCCACTGGAAACCCTTAATGAAAAGTTAGCAGTGTTCTCAGAAGCAGAAATATTCTCAGCATGAAGGCAGGACATCTATTAAAGCCAGTAAAATTAGATGAATGGGGCTCAAAGCTAGTGATTTTTAATAAACCAGTTGGACATTGTGCATTTAAGCTAATGCCATTTGGAATTAGTTCTGCTCCCAAGGTATTTCAAAGAGTAATTTAGCAGATATTTGAGGGATTAGGAGGTGCTGAAGTTATAGCAGATGATATTTTAATTTGGACTGTGGAACCTCAAGGAACATCATGAAAGGCAGAGGCGACTTCTGCAGACAAGCAAGAGGAATAAAGTCCTGTCTGCATATTTAAGAAGTTCAAATGCCACGGGTATAATTGGCCTCAGGTGAATCATGTTAGCCATGGTGTTCTCCAGAATAAATGCCAGCTGGCTGATGAAATGACCTTCAAAACTATTTCAGCACTGAGGCCAAGATGCTTTAAGTCAGCAGTCAGTAAGTGGGGCACTGAAGGCCTCTGGAAATGTGCTCTTCATTTGCTGCCCAAGTAGGATTTGGAGATTCAGCTGCTGGAAAGTCTCTGCCAAGGATGCTTCAGCCTCTCTTTCAGAGATCTCCTCAACCCTGATGGACACATTGAGCTGTGATGTGATTTCTAAATCCAAATATGTGTCTTAGAGGAATTAAGATTAACAGTTGAGCAAGAAATGAAAATGGTCAATGGGAAGATGCTGGGTAAACCACTTGCAATGAAACCTGTGCTAATGGTGATGTCCTCATAGACTGGCCGTCTAGCAGCCTCCAAAATATGAATGAGCTGAATGTCACCGGAGGGCACTTGGCTGCTTTGAAAGGACTCCATGCCATTATACATGGGAGATGTGAGTTTCCCATTAAAAGAAAAGCTTTAAAAAGTCTGAACTTTAAAATTGCCAGGAACCATTCACCCTCCATGGAGCCACTGAGCCACGTCACCTACCCAAGGACCCAGGGCTGGAGACAGCCACAGCCATCTGCAACCTACTCAACCAGAGGAATGAAGAGGGCATCTCAGCAGGGAGGAGGGTATAAGCCCCGCAGGAAGATTGAGAAGTCCCCACTGAGCAGTGACACTAACAGCTGCTGGTTTCTGTTTGCTGTTTACCAAATAAAGAAGGAAAAAAGGGGAGGGAAAAAATATTTACTCTGTTTATAATATTGCTTTGGATCAGCATATTAATTATTGATACAACTAGAGATGAAAGCAGTCTCCAAAAACCTCCCATTGCATCAAACTCATGTGCAAGGTTTCCACCCATCAAACTCCCTGGAAGGGAACAGCCTAAGAGCAAGTCTCCAGGTCGAGGAGGAAGCAAAGGGAGAGGGAAGACCACCTTGCCAGGAGAGAGGTCCCAACGTCCAAATCAACTCCAGGAGCAACAGAGCAAGGAGTTGGTCCTCTGAGACTCACCACTGGACATGACTTTGAGCGAGGGGTGAAATGACCTCCCCATGGGCACATGCAAATTAATTTTTGGGGGTGAAGGTGACAATATAAATACAAGCTCCTGCTGGCTGTAATAAATCTGTTCTGCAGTGGGTGCTCCAGAATTAGGCAGCTTCTCCGAGAAAGGCTGGCTACAAATTAATAATTCAGGCTAAAAATCTGAGCCAAATTCCTCGACGTGAGTTTGCAGCCTCCCTCCCTGAGCCAGCTGGTGCCACCCTGACCACCACGCCTCCTCCTTGAAGAGGTGCCTGGGCTGGAAACAGAAGGAAAACCTCCCATGGCAAGTGGAAAAATTTAATTTCTAAGCCACATAGGCATGTTGGAGATCTGGTCTTGTCCCCCTCCCTGAGTCAGTCAGACAAGGAGGGGAAGCAAGAAATAACATTCCTGATTGAAACTCCAGGGAAGGACTGGGGAGACATTTCTCTGCGGTGTAATTACCCACGCTGGATTGCGGCCAGGACGCAGCCTGATATCAGGTCTGGGTCCAGCTGTGCAGCTTCATTACAGCTGAAGCACAGCCATGGCATGTAGGTGATTCCTTCCTTCGGAGGCAATGAAAGGCCAATTTGAACAGCGGGATGAGAAAATGCTGGAGCAATTCTTGTGCTCGAGGGCAGCCATGCCACCGTGGTCCCCAGGGAAGTGCCCACATCATGGGAGCTCTCTGCTCACCATCATGTGTCATAGGGCTGCCTTTCCCTCCTGCCTACACATCCCCAGGTGTGGCAGACCCCAAGCATCAGTGGTGATGAGGCTCATCCCAGGCCAGCTTTAAGGTGGCAGTGAGATAGGGGACCACATCACCCCAGCGTGGCTTTGCAAGGGGCACGGAGACAGCTCATCTCTCTGTTAAGCTTAACAGCATCCTGCTGGCAAGGCAGACAAGACATGTTTCAATTTCTGCAGTACAGCTGAAGAATTGAGCACCCATGGGTGCCCCAGCCCATCCTGCAAGGAACGAGGCAGGCAGAGGATGTGCTGTTTTGCCTTGTCCATTTGGAGGCAGGAGTCCAGGTCCTGCTCTGATATCCAGCCACTCTCTCTCCCTGGACAATCTGCCTCAGTTTCTCTTCGTCACTGGTGGTGGGGAGGCAGGTGGAGCACACCGCAGTCAGTTGCTGCCCTCCTTCCACCCACTCCCAGGGGAGCTGGATCCCATTATTACACCTCTCATGAGATCTTTACCCCATCCTTGGTGCCTCCAGATCTAGATACTGCAACCCCACAAATCCAAACCTTCCTTTGTCACCTGGAAACAAAACAATTAGCGTTTAGTAAATGTACAAAAAAAAATTGTAAAAATAGGTAGACAACTACAAGGCATCCAATCCATTTTGGTAGTTACTTCCCAGGGTTTTAGAGGCATTTTTCAGTGCTTGAGGTGGCCAGGCTTTCTCACTTGCCTCCAGCTGCAGAACTTTGGACAAAAGCTCTCCAAACTTTTCTGATAGACATCAGTGAAGTACTTCTAGCCATTGAAGCAATGAAGGGCTTCTCATGGTCATCCAAGAGACTCCCTGAGTCTGGGGTACATGTGCTCACTCCAGAGAGGGGTTGGCTCTGCAAGTGCACGGGGCTGGCCAGGAGGTCTCACCACTTTCTTGGAGAGGAGGTGGCATCTGCCTGTGGGTGTCAGACCAGAGGGTCCATCAGCTGTGAAGGGGCTCCTGCACTCTGAGGACCTCCAAGTGGAGGTTCCATGTAGGGAGGATCTCCATGAGATTGAGAGGAGGCTTCCTCCTGCAAACTGTCCCATGCACAAGCAAAGAGTCTTGCAGTGGTGGGGGAAGCTCCTGGGGAAGGACATGCCATGAGGTGAGATGTCCTCCTGTAAGGGTCCCCTCTCACTGCAAGCAAAGCTGTGGGCACACCCTTACACATAGCAGGAGCAACCAGCTTGGCCGGCTCCTACCAGGTTGCAGTCTTGGTCATGAGGACACCCTCCTTTTCTTTCCAGCCAACTCTATGAAAGACACAATTACCACCTCCCCGCCAAAAGAAACCCCTAAAAGACCTGAACTGGCACAGACATCCAGGTTCCCCCTGAGACCTCACCCAGTGGCCATGGTCAAAGAAGCACAGGCAGGTTTGGATGGACAGGCATTTGGGTATGGACTAGTTTTATCTGCTGTTATTGAGGGTGGCTGCAGGACATCTCCAGTGACAGAAGAAGGGTTTAATCAGCCTTGTTCCACCAAAAAGCCTGGGTCCCATGCTAATTCACAGGGGACTCTCTACCTTCAGGGTTTGTACAATCGCTGAATCTTTAATAGCTTGTCCTCACACAACCCAACTTTTTTTTTCCCCAAGTCTGGAAGCTTCCTCTTCTTCTCATCAGCAAATCAAATTTCTTAATAGCAAAGTGAAATAACCTGAGAAGTAATGGAAAAAAGGGAAGGATTAAGTTTTCCCAGGGACCTTGATGTCTTTTATCATCTCATTGTCTTCAGAGCGGTCGTTTTCTTTCAATCTAATTATCTGGTGGATATGTGTTGCCGGCTCTCTTATGCATCCCAGCTTCCATCAAAACAAAAAAAAAAAGGATAAATCCCCAGTTATTGTTTTTTGATGAGAAATTCATGCTAAAAACTTACATCTGGGAAATAATTTCAGTGAGCTTACCTTGTTTTCCTGAGAGGCGTCCCACAGGAGCTCTGCAATGGAAGAAATGGCCATGAGGAAGACACAGCTGTTGCTAAGAAGAAGAAAGGGATATGCATGCTTACTATGCTTCCTGAAGGACTTGACCAAGGTGTTAAAAAATCCACGTGAGGCTTTCCATGGCTGGTGGCCACTTTTGGGGAGGACTTCCAGCAAGCAAGGTCCAGCCAAGCTCCTTCTGCACTTGGCCATGAAAAGGAGAGGAGACAACTGTGAAAGAAAAGGGGAGGATTGCTGAAGGCACAAGGGATGTATTAGGGAAGAGTTGCCTGGGACCATGGAGGGAGCAACAGTGCAAGATGAAGACCCTGCAGCAAGACATGATGGGAGCAAGGCAAGAGGTATCTGCCTTTGAGAAAGGAGATGGAGACAGCAACACAGGAGATGATGGTGTGCTTGGGGAGAGATGGGGCAGGCCAAGAAGATGGTCCTACCGGAGAAAGGTGGACTCAGGTGGAAAGCAATGGGAAGGGGCAGCCATGGGAATCAGGACAGCAGGCAGCACATGGTGTCCTGCCCTGCCGGGGGATTTAGAGGCAGCAGCATCTGGTAATGCATGTAATTACACAGCTGAGTTTCCCTCTCCAGAAACAGCTCAACATCTCTGACAATGTCAGGGTCACGCATGTAAACTAGGGATGTATTCGGTTGTCTGTAGGAAATGCTGAGCTTCTCTCTCAGGCAGTAGCATGATTCAGGCAACTGGGGATTTCAGAAAAAAACACAGACTGTGAAAATACAGGAGGAAGGGGAAATTTCCAGACACAAACACCCTCCAGAGCCTGTCCCCCTTGAAACCAAGCTCCTTTACTGTCCCAGTGCAGCATGTGTAAGAGCATCCATATCATGAGAACACCAAGATACCTCCTGGAGGGTTAATTTGCGCTCACCTCACACTGATCAAGTGAAGGGGAAGGAAGCCCTTTTTTCTTTTTCTGTCTCCCAAAAGACTCGAATAATTGCCATCAGTGCCAGCCATCTTCCACACAACTGGCACGTTACCAGCAACATACCCAAGAGGCGCTCCATCACTGAAATTATTACAGGAGAAAGGGGTGTCTTCTCTTCTTGATGGCTACTTGTTGCTAATTTAATACAATAACTAGACATTAGTGTATTAAAGCAAACATTATATTAAAGTGCCTCTTGACAATACCTGTGACTTTTGGAGATGTGCCTCTTGCTGGGGTCACTTGAGCCCTCTCTCCCTGGCATGAGGAGCAAAGCAGGCTTCTTGGAGAACCGCGTTTAAGCAGCGTCACCTGCAAAGGTGGAAAGGGCATTGACTGTCTGTGTCCAAAGAAAGCATCTGGGGCTGGGAACAGGTTGATTCACACTCCCCAGGAGGAAGCAGCACTGAGCTGGGCTAGCAGAGGAGAACGTCCTGCTCCGGGCTGACCATGCTGGCATCAAGAAGGTTAAACATCAGCAGGATGGTGGGGACAAGACCTCAGCACAAAATTGAGATACACCGAGAACAAAATTAATCAAGGGCACCACAGGATGTGGTGTGAAAAAATTATTTAACTGCCTGCCAACCAATCCCTGTAACCTGGTAATGCACAAACAGCACTAAGCTGCTCATTTATAAACAAGCGTTTGACCTGGTTGGTGCTGCTGAGAGCTGGTGGGAAGTGGTACCTGCCAGGAATGCTGAGATGGCTCTGAGTCACACTGGCAGGAGCAAGAGGTGGAGGAGGGACATGGCTTGAAAGCAACCCAACTTGATGTTTGCAACGCCAGTGAGAGCTTGGAGAGAAGGGCTTATTCCTTCCCCAAGACCGTGAAGACCCAGTGACATCTCCCCAGGGCTTCACACACCTCCTTGTCACCGATGTTCCTCCATTGCAGTCTGTCGCAGGGATGTACCCCAGCTCCACATCACATCCCCAAATGCATAACATACATAATCGATCAAATCCCTCACTAATGACACATTTTTTCTTAAAATATTTTGTTCAAGAGGAATGGTGGTCATAGTTAGGAAAAGTTGCAGCATGCAACAGGTAGAGAGAGAAAGAGAAACAGTCCAAAAGCCAAAATTTATTCAAAGAAGATGGAGAGAAAGGGAGAGATTTTATAGTTAGGTTGATGGTGATACATAAGAGCAGGAGAGATAATGCAGAAAGGAACAGGTATAGACTTATAGTGAAAGATATTCCAGATAAACAGGAGACAGATAGATGAATAGATATAAATGGATTAGATAAATAGACTGTAGGAACGGAAAGGGAAAAAAAACCCCACCAAATAAATACATAGAGAGCGCTTTATTTCTCAAATAAATCCTGATCTCCCATTTCAGTCTTTGGTTTGCAGACATAAAACGCACCTCCTTTGACAGATGGGCGAGAGAAATGATAAAAAAACTTCCTCACCTGTTTTCCATTCACACTGCCAAGGCAGCATTCACTCCTGACTCATAGGGAGCTCAGAGCACGACTGTAACTCCAAAGCCCCCCAAAAACACAGGCAAATGCTGCTGCTTCACCCCTGGTACGCACCCCTGCAAGGAGAGGTGCTGGTGCTCCAGGGTGTGCAGGGAAAAGGCTCTCTCCATCCTCCATTTGACTTCGGTGAGGAACCGGATGCACACGTGCCTACGCAACATCATCTATGCTGGACATCCATAACGCCATGGATGGTGGGCTTCCCATTTACAGCTGCTTTATTTCTAGGCCACAGGAAAAAGAAAAAAAGGAAAGTAATTTCTTTGTAAAAGGTAGAAACTTTACATGAAGATGAAAATCCTATTTGCTGGCATGATTTACCCTATTTTCTTGCTGGTGTGTTCTGTCCATCATGTTCACAGCTCCCAGGAAGAAGAGATGAGGCTCAGCGGACCTGTGAGAGATACCTTCAATCTTTGCTGACACCATTTCTGTGCTCACCAGGAGTGGAAGTCTCACTGGAGACCCAGAAACTACTCAAGTTGTGGCTCAATCCTGCATGAAGCTGGGGGTAAGAGTTTGCTGAGTACAGGGTTGGACCCAGCCTAGCCTCCCTCCCAGCCTGGCATGATGGGGAGAGTGAGGAAATGATTTAGTTGCTTCGCAGCCCTGCTCAATGCATGCCTAAGAGGTAACTTTATACATCCACAAAGGAGAAAACACCTTCTTGCTTAAACAGATGGAGAGGTATAAAACCCAAGAAGAGATGGATGAATAGACAGCAGTGGGTTGGGGACTACGCACCCGGTGGGAACCATCACCTTTCCACAAGCCAGGTTTGCAGCATACAAGCACGCATCTTTTGGGATCAGCTCAAGCAAAACCACCTCGAGTCATATTGTATTTGCTAGAGGGTTGGAGCACGCACATGTATCTCAAGGGGAAAAAAGTCCCTTTTTTCCTAACACAAGCCTTCAGGGAAAGAAAGCGAGCGCAGGCTGCTTTGCGCAGGGCACAACCAGCCTGGGGAACTCACTGTGGGTGTGTGCTGCGGGACATCACTGAGATCAAGGGGTCCACAAAGAAAGAGAGATATCCTGCAACAAAATCTATCAGGAGCAATGGATAGGCAGTCTGGGGAGGGTTCGGATGCGTGCTGCGGTGTTTCTGATCTGCACATGAGATGTGAGGTTTGATGGCAGGGAGTGTCCCCGAAAGCACTCGCTACCTTGGGGGCTTTGCTGGTGCTGCTAGGACAGGAGCACAGCTTCTGAAAGAGACCCCAGGGCTAAACCATCACGGTGAAAAATTAAACCCTGCTTCCCCCCACAAAATAACCTGCAAGGGATTTAGTCTAAATATATCTTCTCCATCACAGCTTGTATTTTGAGTGGTGCATTAATACGAACGGCGGGACGCTGGCAGAGGCGGGCGGCGGGGGAGAAATAGCTTGGAGCATCAGGGGCTGTCCCTGGTATCCCCACAGGACGCCTCTCTATGGGAGAGACGGGGTGGGGGGGGCATCAGCACAGGAGGTGGGGAGAGCATGGGAGAGAGCAGGCGTGGGGTTTTGGGAGCACAAGAGGGGGTGTCAGTGCAGAGTTGGAGGTATATTTAGGTGCTCAGGGGTGGGAGGGAAGAGGGTTGTGCAGCGGGGGCGGCTGCGTGTGTGAGTCACAGCCCATGATGGCATGTATGTGAGCCATGGTGGGGGGATGCTGGGGATGTCCCCAAGGAGAGGCAATACCTTGGGCAGGGGGGTGCAAGGGAGATGTAGGGGGAGGTGGATGCACCAGGCATCCCTCCAGGACAGGATTGCTTCTGGCAAGCCGGAGCCACCGGCACCCCCACGGTCATCTGCACTTCTCAAAGACAGTGATCTCCATTCATTTCCTCCATAGAGCATCACCAGACCACAGTGTAGGCGAGATGATGCACCCCAAAGCGGTCCTGGCTTGCCCTGCTGGCATTACATCTAGGACCCCCAGAGCCACAAGCTTGTTACTGCAGACACTGGGGCTGGCACGGTGGCTGTCACTGCTGCAAGGGTACAGCAGCCGGGCTGTGATCCCAACACCTCATCCCAAGTGCAAAATAACTTCCTGCACCCTTCAAGGGCTCATGGAGATGCCCAGGGTGGTCTTTGGTGCCCAACTTCCATCTACCCAGCAGAAACATCTGAGAGGGGCCTAGGTGTCCCCACCGAAGGGGAAGGGCACTCAGCACCTGTCCACAGGGTCTGGCCAAAGGTAGACAACTCCACATTGCCCCAGCCATTCAGGAGAGAAGAGCTATCTGAGCATCTTTCCAGCAGATTTGCTATTTTGCATGAAATATTTTTCAGAGCAGCCCCAGAGACCTGGGCACCCTGGAGATTTGCATGTGTGCAAGTGCCAGCCAGGCCTTCCTCCTAACGAACATGAAATCTTGCCACAGAACATGCCAAAACCCAGAGTGGAAAAAGACAGAAGGCTGCCAGGGGAATCTGCATTAATAAATAAGTTTTATGGAAATCCCCAGCTTTTATATAGAATCATAGAATCGTTTAGGTTGGAAAAGACCTTTAAGATCATCAAGTCCAACCATTAACCTAACACTACCAAGTCCACCCCTAAACCATATCCCTAAGTGCCACATCTACCCATCTCTTAAATACCTCCAGGGATGGTGACTCCACCACTTCCCTGGGCAGCCTGTTCCAGTGCTTGACAACCCTTTCCATGAAGAAATTTTTCCTAATATGCAAGCTAAACCTCCCCTGGCACAACTTGAGGTCATTTCCTCTTGTCCTCTCGCTTGTTACTTGGGAAAAGAGACCGACACCCACCTCACTACAACCTCCTTTCAGGTAGTTGTAGAGAGCGATAAGGTCTCCCCTGAGCCTCCTTTTCTCCAGGCTAAACAACCCCAGATCCCTCAGCTGCTCCTCATCAGACTTGTGCTCTAGACCCTTCACCAGCTTTGTTGCCCTTCTCTGGGCACGCTCCAGCACCTCAATGTCTTTCTTGTAGTGAGGGGCCCAAAACTGAACACAGTATTTGAGGTGCAGCCTCACCAGTGCTGAGTACAGGGGGACAATCACTTCCCTAGTCCTGCTGGCCATGCTCTTTCTGGTACAAGCCAGGATGCTGTTGACCTTCTTAGCCACCTGAGCACACTGCTGGCTCATATTCAGCTGGCTGAACCAACACCCCCAGGTCCTTTTCCGCTGGGCAGCTTTCCAGCCACTCTTCCCCCAAGCCTGTAGTGTTGCATTGGGGTTGTTTTGACCCAAGGGGCAGGACGCGGTACTTAGCTTTGTTGAACCTCATACAGTTGGCCTCAGCCTGTCAATCCAGCCTGTCGAGATCCCTCTGTAGAGCCTTTCTACCCTCAAGCAGATCAACACTCCCACCCAACTTGGTGTCATCTGCAAACTTAATGAGGGTGCACTTGATCCCCTCCTCCAAATCATTGATAAAGAGATTAAACAGAACTGGCCCCAATACTGAGCCCTGGGGAACACCACTTGTGACCAGCTGCTAACTGGATTTAACTCCATTCACCAACACTCTTTGGGCCTGGCCATCCAGCCAGGTTTTTATCCAGTGAAGAGTACGCCCATCCAAGCCACAAGCAGCCAGTTTCTCCAGGAGAATGCTGTGGGATGCTGTGGAAGAATGCTGTGGGAGAATGCTATAGTTGCTGAGTTTTGATGAATCTTGACAGCTACTGCGGGATGCTTGGGACTGGGTGGGACCAACTCACCCCCTGCATCTGTACATCATGTTTCCAACACAGCTTCAAAGAAATGAGGGGTTTGTGTTTTCTTTCCTTCCAAAGGGTGGCAGGACACAACCACTTCTTTGTCCAACTTTGCTGGAGTCAAAAATTACCCAGAGCGGAACCACAGCAGATGCACCTGCATTTGCGTGGTGTTGGTGCTGCAGCATCGCATGGGGTTATCGCTCCCAGCTTCAGCTGCCTGGGACTCATGCAGCACTGCTCCATCAGGCCTGATCCTGCACGGCTAGGAAGGTCAGCACCTCCTTTGCCCAAATTAATGGCCTCCTTGACTTCATCACGTGTTGACAGAGCAATATTGAGAGACCCATTGAGCCAAATCTCTGCAGGGAGGATCTCCATGCCACCATCACTAAACACACAGCTCCTCCAGCTCAGCATCAAATTTATATCCAAAACATGTTTTCTGAAGGGCAATCTAGTCCCGTTGCAAGGCAAACCCGTCTTGATGCTGGAACCCTCCATCGCTAGCTCTGACCATGACGGACACGCAACCGAGCTCCTACCAGGTTAATCCAGCATCGTTCCCACAGAGGAGCCTACAAAGAACATCAGCAGGGGAGGGCTTTCCACTCCAAAAATAACAAACGGTGGAGATGGCTCCAGGGTGTCAATCCACCCTCCAAGCTCAACCCATCCTTGGGAAGTGCCAGCCTGGAGCTCCCAGGGGCTACTTGCAACCGCCCGCGGAAGGACACCCACTTCCAGCCCACTCCTCCTCATGCCCAAGCCCTTTTCTAAGGACCTGGGATGCTCTGGGAGAAATCCCTGGGATACATCAGACACCATCAGTGATGCTTGGAGCAGCTCAGAAACCTTCTCCACAGCTCCAACACCCCTTGGCCAGCCGCATTTCCACATCTAACACCAGCGGCTTCGAGCATCAGGCAGGGTAATAACACTCTTCGTATCATTGGAAGGGCGACATACATTTTTTAAGAGCTTCTGTTGGCGGCGATAGAGATCAAGGGCTGCAAGTAATGCTGATCTGCCGCAGACAAAACTGAGTTTGTCAGCAATTTGCAAACATTGGTTTGATGTCGCTGCACT
Organism: Balaeniceps rex; assembly: GCA_013401315.1. Taxonomy (NCBI): domain Eukaryota; kingdom Metazoa; phylum Chordata; class Aves; order Pelecaniformes; family Balaenicipitidae; genus Balaeniceps; species Balaeniceps rex. Next base: position 44,942 of record VYZW01000157.1, read on the forward strand.
TGCAAATATGCTGAATGCTCCTTGGTCCCGTATTCCTCATGGTCCTGCCACCCTCCTTGCCTGTGGGAATTACCTGTGGGGGTACAACTATAGCTGCATCCTTTATCCATGCAGATTAAAAAGTGGAAGTCCTGGGCTGCAGATGGCTATGCAAGAGCAATATATTGGCTTGTTCTAGCTCATTTTGACCCCAGCCATGCATACATCCCTATATGAGGTACCTATAGGAGTGCACACATGGGGGCTATTGCTTCCCTGGTTTTCTTCTGCAAGAAAATGAAAGCTCATGGAAAATTTGGAAAAATGGGAATAAACCTGATTTTTTGAAGTGTTTTAGCATTGACGGGACTTCATCCTCTGACAGGACGGTTCCACCAAAATGTCCCCAACCCACCCCTGTCTACATATAGCCCCGCCACGTATGCATCTTCAAAGGCATCGTAGGTGTTGGAGTGGTCCCACCATGTGCCCAGCAGGAAGGGTACCTGGATGCGGCCCTGCTTGGATAAGGGAGGTGCAGAGGGTTAAGGGGGGCAGCAGCATCCCATGGCTCAGCCCTCCTGAGGTATAAACACTTATTTATAGCCCTCCTGGGATAGAAATGTATATAAAATTATATATGAAATGATATAATTTTATAGAAAATGTATATAAATTTATAACCCTCTGGGGATATGAGTATGTTCTGCAATGGGGTGCGCCCAGAAGCATGGACAAGCAGCACCAGGCTCAGCAAATCCATCCCATGGGGATCATGAGCAGGGCTAAGCTGGCACCTCCTTAGTGACCTTTGGGGTTCAGTCTGGTCAGGTACAAAGTTTTGGGGCTATGTGCTCACATGAGGCATTGGCAGTGCTGGAGAAGACCCAGGAGATGGATACCACCCTCCCTCCACCCTCTGCTTGAGCAAATGCCCTGTGAGCTCAGCCACCCCACAAATCCAGAGTCCCCCTCTACCAGCTTTGAGTTTTTCATTTTAACAAATTCGCAAACACTTCTGGGATGACCAGAACAGCTTTTTCCCTGTAGTTAGCCATTCCCCTCCCTCTCCTTCCCCCTCTAACAACTCATAATGCACAAAGTCAAGTTGCACGTCGGGGCAACCCGAGGGATGCTCCAGGCAGGTCCATGCTCCAACAGCCAGCAAGCAAGGGCCAGATCCTGCCCACCCCCCACCTCTCTCGTTACCCTCAGCCTAATTAAATTCAAGACAGTCTCTTAGTAGAGACAAAGGAGGCTGGGGCTTGGTCTGCTCCTGCTGAGCTGTTGGCTTTATGAAGCTACTCTGCGTTTTTTGGGCATGGCCACCAAAGAGCAGAGCTGAAGGTAGATGCAAGCACGACCGGGGACTACGTCAGGGCATTTCCAAGATCCCCTTCCCAAGCCTTTCCATCTGGAAAACATCAACTTGGAGCAATAAATGCATCTCCAATTAAGGAAGAATGGAAAAAAACCTGAAAACAACCCAAACACAGTGAACCTGGTGGGAATTTAGCTTTTGGTTGCCCATGTGTGGGCCCACCACGTTGGGCTCACATGAGTCTGGGACAACAGAACCTGGAGCCACCTCCCTGCCAAATTTTAATTTAATTACTTTTCTCAATTTCTCTTAAAGGTCTAATTTTAACTCGCCGTTGCTAAAGGAGGTCTTACAGCATTAGAAACACCCCTGCTTATTTAAAATCAGCTCTGCTCACCTGCATTGAACCATCCCCCTGTCCTCACTGTGGGTTTTGGCACATCTCTACAAACCAGTGGCGATGCTGAGTGATCCCAAATGAGTCTCCCTTGGCAAAATAATGCACTAAACACATGAGACCAAGACTTGGATAGGTGGGACTAGGTCCTGCCCTATATCCTCATGCAGCTCCCCTGGGCAGGGGGAGTCCAGCAGCAGTACCTCGCCATGACACGCATCCCCAGACATATTTTCCCTTTTGCCTATTAAACACACTTACTTAAAAAGAAAAATAAAGCAGAAGCCATCTTCAGTGCAACACAAAGCTTGCAGGAACAAGGAGAAACTCAAAGCAAGTCTGAGGCCACCATGCCCCAGCACCTGCAAGAAAAAATATTGCATAAATCAATTAAATTCTTTCTTAAATCCAGATGTCCCCTGGCTGTCCTCAAAATCCCTCCAGAAACTCTCCTGACAGCTGAAAACCTTCCGCTAATTTTTTAAGTGCCTACATCTTGATTGGCTGTACTACTCATTGCTGCGACTGTGCATCTTGTTTCATCTGCAGAAACAACAAATACACGCAGTATTCAATTCCCTCCAAGTTAAAAGCTGCTTTATGGCCCATAGAGGAAGAGATTACCACTTACATTGCAAACACGCAACATAGAAGCCTCAAATTTTGTACTTTCAAATGCACTTATGTTTTTAAAACCCCCCTTTTTCTCTGTTTTAAATCAGAGTTAAAGTTTGCCTGTGCATATTGGCTACACGTTAGTATAATTAAAAATACAGAGTTTGGGATTGTACTGACTTTCATAGTAGCTTTGCTTGAGTCAACAAAGTAGGGCTGGAAATGCCACGTGCCCGGCAAAAAATTCAGCTTCAGGTGGCAGGGGACCGATGGCTGGAAGGATGGATGATGGCAGCATGTCGATGAGCATCCTCTTCCTTTTTGCACCTGCCTTGCTATTCCTACACCTATTGGGGAAGAGTGCAATTATTAATAATTAAAATAATTAAGAGGGTAATCAGAGCAGGGCAACTGCTGGATCCTGAGTGCCCTCATTGAAGACCCTGGAGCTGCAGTTACCTGCGTAGAGCAGGGCCCTTCCCTAAATGTTTCGTGCTTGCACCCTGTTTCCAAGATAACTAAGGAGAACCAGGCAAAAATCAAGCACAGTCCAAGATTTGTGTGGTTTCTGGCTTTTTATCCACAATAAAACATTCAGTCTGAAGCCACAGGGCATGGATGGGGATCCCAAACCCATCTCAAGCCTTGGAGCCACGGGGCATGGATGGGTACCCTGAACACATCCCAAGCCTCAGAGCCATGGGGCATAGCCAGGAGCAATATCAACTGTTGGGGGGTTCCCTTTTCTGACCTGAACCTCCTTTTCTCTGTGCCAGCCAGGACAGCCAGCATGGTACTTTCCCTCCTCCTCCTCTTCCTCCTCCTCCCCTCCACTGTTTCGGCTGCCTGCTGATTTCCATTTTAAGTGACAATCAAATCCCCATCGGAGCTGCTGTTCCCAGGGAGTGGGCTGCGGCAGGGAATATTCACTCCCAGCAAACTGCCCGGCATGAGATGGGTGAGGACCAGCACACACAGGCAGCCGGCCCTCAACCAGCATCCCTGCTGCTTGTTCCAACATGGGCTTCCCCTCCATTGCTCTGGGTCCCACCAGGCTGGTCTGTACCATGCACAATACAAAACACCCATCACAGGGTCTGGCAGTTCACGAGTCAGGCAGCAGCATCCTCCTCAATAAGCCTGGCCAGCCAGTGATGGATGGAGCATTTTGGGATCTGCAGTGGCCCTATAACCTGCCTCAGCACCTTGCCAGCTCCTCTTCCCACCCAAGGCAAGCTGCTCCACAAAGCCAGGAGTTGATACCAGCCCACCATGCAGCCAAGGTCATCTTGTTTTCAATAAGGCGCTTGTTACTCTTGCAAATCACCCCAAGGAGCAGCTCTGGTCCCACCACAGGTGCTGGGAGCCAGGCATCCACCAAGCAGCACGGCCGTGGGAGCCCACCCGGAACCATTAAGGTCTCAGAGCAGCCCCCAGGGCACCTCCGCTCCCCACAGCCAGGCTACCTTATTGACCATGACGTTCACCCACAACTTCTTTTTCCTTTAATTAAATCAGTGTTTTCCAACAGGGAAAGAAAACCAACCAAGTGTTTCATCCTGGGAAGTTTTTCCCCACCTCACGAGCCTCTGATAGCTCCAGTTTCTCTCCTCCAGCCCCAGGATCTGCTCCAGCCCTTCAAACCATCACCGCTATTAAAACACAGGACCTTCTCTATCAGCCCTCTTCATCTTCTGCCCCATTACCGCATCACCCATCCATCAAGCTGCACTTCCTATTTGCCTCAAAACCAAAGGAAATTCAGTTTATTTGATCCTCAAACTCTTGAGGTGCAATTTCTCAACAGCTGGAGACAAAGATTTATACTTTGCCAAAAAAAAGGTACAACCCCTTGTAGCAACACTGGCCAGCAGCAAGGGATTTTTCTGAATGGGAAGGAAATAAAAACAAGCTTAAGTTATTTCTGCAAAGGGGAGGGAAAAAAATAATACCTTTTTCTGCTGTTGGCATGCTGCTTTGATCTTTACTTTGTAGTTACCATAGTGACAAATAAAAAAGGCATAGGTGGAATAAATTGCTCGAAGTTGATGGTGTCCTATATATGTTTCTCCAGTGCACGTGAGCGCAGCCTGCAAACATCCCCCAGCTGCTGTGACATACGCTCAGCTTTGGTGTACGGCTCACAGGGAGTATTTATGCTCTGCCTCACATTAAGTGATATTTAGGCACGTCTCAGACACAGAAAGCTCCACCACTGGTGTTTTGTGGTCTGGAGGAAGGAGGTAAAGGGTTTGCCTTGTCTGCAAAATTAAGTGGTAATATTGCAACTTGGTGATGGACCATCATAATCCTCATCTGGGACTAGAGGGGACTTGGGTGCTGAGGATGAGGGAGCAATAAAAGGGATATGAAACAGCAGAGGAAGAGAGAGAGGAGGCAGCCTGCAGCTGATGGTCAATGCAAGAATATCTTCATCATCCAGTAAACCTTTTTTCCAGCTGCTCTGAGGTCTGCACTAATACAGCACCAGGCTAAAAAAACCCCAACAACCAAACAAATGTACGAAGCCATTTTTACTGAAAAATTATGTCCCCGATTGCTTTGCTTTCCCCTGGATCGTTCAGCCTGAGGATCAAACTTTAGGACAGAAAGTTGCTGCCAATTCCAAAAAAGCCAGAAACTTCACATGTTTCCATTTCTCCTAGAAACCACCCAAAAGACACAGCCCAAGCCAGTTCCTAGTGGTTAGGCAAGATTTAACAGTCTGGACAACCTTCGTCCTGGCCACTTGCAGCTCTTAATTGGGGCAACCTAACCTGGAGGTACCTGCTTTTCCCCCACAACCAACATCCACCAATCTGTTAATACTTCTTAAACTAAAAAAGGAGCAAAACCCTGTTAGCATTGATTTCTCCCCTATGGAGAGGTTCATTGCAGGTTTGGATGGATCAAAGCATTCCCAGAGAGAAATTGGGATGTGCTCCCATGCTGGGGCAGCCCCTTGGACTGGCTGGTCCCCGTCCAGCAAGGAAGCTGGAGCAAGAAGCAATGAGATACTGTTGCAGGCTCTGATCATCCTGATTTTCCCATGTACGGGCAATTGGAAATTGCTAATTCTTATGTTCCCATTGATGAAGCAGCCCAAATATTTGCAGGGCTCTGAGCCCAAGTGGCCACATAAAGGCACAGTGCAAACGACAATGACGCCGGCCCCCCCATCACAGATACACAGAATAAAATATGATAAAAAACAGAGGAGCAGGGCCAGTATCAGCACAACAGAAGAGTTTTGAGGGCTGAAAAAGAGTTGGGGCAAAAAGAGTTACCACCTGGAGGGGCAAGACAAAGGCAGCATGGGTTATTGCATCCATCTGGCAGGCAAGGAGGAGGGGAAAAACCCCAGATACCTCTTTCCAAAGTCCCAGAGAAAGACCATAGGAGATCCCAACTGCTCCTGAGCACCCATCAACTCCTTTAAAGCCAAGAACCCAAGAGGACGGAGCCGTGCTTGAGAGATGCAACCAGCCTCGGGCTTTGCCAACCCCCGCCTTGCTTCGATGCTGTTGACATACAGCTCTTAAGTCAATCCGTGCACAACTAATACGCTACATCTGCTGTGTATTTTGCTCGGCATTTGTTTGCTTTAGTTCTGTTGAATCTCTTCCAGTGCTCCCTGGTAAGCTCTAATGATGTGCGGCGGCTGCTGTTGTTGCACCATTACGCCACGATAATCTTTGGACAATTATTTGCTGGATTCACCCCATTGCTGGATGAAACAGTGCTTTCGCCAGCTGTCAGTTAAAAATTCCTCTGAGCTGAAGCCAGACTGTGGGGAACCATCCTGGCAGTAAATTAAGAGTTGCCAATGCCAGGAACATCCTAGAGAAGCATCTCCAGCTTCAGATGCTCATTAGTGACTAAGCATGGGTTGGGTGAGGTTGGGTCCTGGGGCAATAGGTGATGCCTACAGGTGATGGGAGCGTCTGCACCCAAAACAGAGGTAGGGATGGGTCCCAGACGCTTGCACACTTGGTTCCTAAGACACCATTTCTTCTTCAAATATCATTCCAATTTTTATTTTCCCTTAACTCCTAGGAAAAGCAAGGCTTTTCTAAGCCAGACTCATACAAGAAGAGGCAGCAAGAGGTCACAGGCTGATTCCTCACTATGATGTCTCCTACAAAGGTCACCCTTCCCTGGCCCCCATAGTCCATGCGCTGTCCCCCATAATTGTGGGGCTCCCCAGATGGAGGACACAGCCCATAAATCCAGAATAAATTGTCACAGCAGAGGGGAAAACCCATGCAGCTGGTGGGTTGGAGGGTCTGGGCTCTGGGTCAAGCTCATGGAGGGGAAATTATCCAGCAAAGCTCCAAGTGGAGCCTTGCAGAAGAGGAAGGGATGCTTCTGTACCAAGGAGGGCTGGGGAGGTGGCTCAGGCCCCTGCATTTAAAGCTTTTAGTCTCAAAGAGACAAAAAAAAGGGATGGTTTTTTTCACAGTTATTATTTTAAAACAAACCCTCAGAAGCTAATTTGACTTGGGGGATGCTCCTAGAACATCTCAGAGGTAACTCAGTTGCAGATCAAAACACCTGGTACTTTACATGGAGCTTTCATCTTCCCTTGCTGTCTCTGCTGTTCCTGTAATTAGAGACAAAGGTCCTTTGTCTCCAGCTAAACCTCCCCTTTCCCTCTCCCTTCCAGAAGATACTGACTCCGTTTGATTTTTGATGACTGGCCTTTTTTTTTTTTTTTAACAAGCTTGCTCCTGCGTGCCCCATTAGCCTGGTTTGGAGCTGTTATGGGGGTTTTTGCAGCATCTTCCTCCCTGCATCATTAATGTTGTTGCACATCAGGTCTTAAATATGCTCGCCCAGCCCAACTGCTGGCATGCTCAGGGCTCGGTGGGTTTCTAACCAGCTGCTCCTGTTTAAATGATGCCCACCCAAGCTGGGAACAAGCTCAGGCATCATTAGGACCTGAGCTTGTTCCCCGCCCCTCCTCTTTTAAATGGGGTTTTACCTTCCACTCCTCATTTCCAGGTCAGAAAGGAGAGAGGAGGCACTTTCCATGCAGCCCTGGAGCTATTTTGCCCTAGGACATGTATCAATGGGTTACAGAGATAACCAGCTGCTTACTTCTGTTCTCCCATTACTTTCCCATCAATGATGCATGAACCCATCTCCATGGGCTCAACCTGTCCTTGAAAACCCAAATTAAGATGGGGATTAACAGCACCACCTGGACAGACCATGCCCAGCATGTCAGTGGGCACCGACGCCGATAGCAAAGATGCTGGGCGAGACAGTGATGTAGGGGCAAAGCTGTAAAAAAACCTTTTTATTTCAGCTGCATCACTTGCAGAAGGAATTGTTTCATTCAAACAGGCGTAGCAAGCGGGGCCAGCCTGCAAAATGAGATTTCCCAATGCCAGGAGGAGGTGGAAAGTGGGCCACCCGCCCCGGCACCACATCCTCATGTCACTGCTTCCCATCTGGCCTTTAGTCCTTTACATTATTACAACAGGATATGAAATTGCTGGAGGGGCGAGAGAAGAGATACCACTGACATTACACCGTTGCTTTCATTACTCATGATTAAATGCATCATTCCAATAACGATCTCCAAAGGGGATGGAGAGGCTGTACTGAGCACAGCTCACAATGCTGTCAAACCCCAGCGGCAAGGACAGCCAGGAAAAAGAAACCAAGGTGTGACATCATGCAGAAATAGCCAATCGGATAATAAAATGGGAGTCCCAAAGGAGAAACCCAAAGCTTGATTTCAACAGTGGGCACTGGCCTTCAGATGCCTCAGTAGTTTGGGTAGCTTGACCAGAGCCCCAGGACTCTGCGGTGATGGATGAAGGACGTATGTGGTACCTGAGCCTGGTACTTGGTGTTTTCCTTGAATACTCAGTTGTGGGGCTCATGAGATTTCCAGGGAGATGCTACCACCTCCCTTTTGTGCTCCATGGCTAGCAGCAAGGCCTCCCACCAGGGTTTGCACTCCATGTACCTCCCTTCCCATTAACACCCATTAGATTGAGAAAGGAAATTAAATAGCACAAGGTCTGGATATCCTATGGCCAGCATCAGGACCTGGGTACCAAACCGGGTACCTGCACACAGCATCAGCTCTTTAAATAAAGGCTGAGCTGAAGCATCACCTTTACAAGTCTGAAAATAGGATGCTGCTTCAAACAGAGCTGCCACAAGTCCAAACCCAGGGATGCCGGGAGCTCGATGCCAGGAGCTCCTTTTCCCCTGCTTACCTATGCCCACGATGTGGATCAAAGTCCTGAGGAACCCAAAAACTCAAGAGCTGCTGGAGCATCCTTTGCATGCCCTGCAAGCACAAGCCTTATTTGTTCATTAAGAAAGGATAATGGAAGAATTAGTGGGGTGAAAAGCAACTGAGAAACAGCAGAAAACATCTGATATATTAAAAAACACCAAGAAGCCTCATTACTCTCAGAGGGGTCTGCACCCCCTGTCCTCTTGCAATACACAAAACCACCCCAAAATCTGCACTGAGAGATTCTTACGCCTCTTGTGAACAGGGGAAAGGGAAATGAGGTAAATACATCCACTCCTGGTCCTGTACAGTATAGGGACCATGCACAAGCCAGCTGCTTTCTGGATGTAAATACCCCTGCTTCTGTACAACGGGCATTTGCTGCTGTCCTGTCTCCAGCAGGATCAGCTAACGCCAGTAAAAGCCAGGGAGCAGAGGACCTTTTACTGGTTGGCATGGCTGCCTTTCTAGGAAAGGAGAAAATACAGCGAGGAGTTTCTAGAGCAGCAGGAGTTAAAAAGTTCTCATCTGTCAGCACCATCCAGTCTCCTGTGAAGTTCAGGAACAAAAAGAAAGGGGGAAAAAAAAAAAAGCCTGACAACATCAAATTAAAACGGCAGCCATCCTTTTCTCCCATTATTTTGAAACACGAGCTCACACAGCATCCTGGTTTCAGGGAGAATCAAAGTGATTTTATTCCCCTGCAAAACAGATGCTTGAGGGTCCGGCACGTCATGGGGACCTGGCCGTGGTGGTACCCTATGGTCAAGGCACCCTTGCACAACATATTGAACAAGCATCACCATCAGCTGCCTCCATCCACGATTAAATCAAGCCCAATTATGACAGGTGCAATTTTATATCGCCGTTTGGCTTTTATTGCCATCGTAAATGGTCCAACTGGCATTAGGCTGGCGGTAGTTAATAACGAGAGATGCACTGAGATAAATAAAAGCAGGAGAGGGTTTTTTTCTTTCGTGCTGTGCCTGAAATCCATCCCTGCATGGCTCAGACCGACCCTGGGTCTAAGGCTGGTGAAGGGAAAAGCCGAAGCCTTGAAGAGGAAGCGGCTCCCCTGCATTTGCTCTTTGATCTTCACCAGCACTGCCGGGGAGCTTGCAGCATCCCCATTGCTGGGTCGGAAGAATAGGGACGAGATAATTTACCTAACGAGGGGCTGAGGCTGATGGGCTTTGCAGTTCACCCACCAAACCGAAGAGGGTGGGATGGAAAGTGGTCCAGAGCTTGTCACCAGGAGATGGCTTGTGCCACCCAACCCAAGCACATAGCCAGGTGTAATGCACAGGAATGAGCATCCTCAAAGGCAACATTTTGGGTAAATACTTCACCACGGAGCCTGGAGGATAAGTCCTGCCTGGGGTGGATACTATTTTAGCATCTCCTGCTCCCCATCACCTGATCCAGAGCCCCCAGGGCTTGAATCCAGGGACCTGATTCTGCTGGTTGCTCATATCCTGGGACAGGGTCAATATCCTTTGCCTGAGCCAAGGCTCCCCCATCCTCAGGTTGCTACCGAGCCTTTCAAATATATCAAATTAATCCTCATCCCACTCAGCACATCCTGGAGACAGATGGGGATCAGCTGAGAAGCGACCCTAAAAACCCCCTTGTCCCACCAACCTTGAGGAGGACACCTTCTCCTGGAGGAGTCTCACCAGGGATGGGAAAAGCAGAGTTTTAAGAGCAAACAGCAAGGGCAGCTCCGTAACCAACTCCATGAGCCCCTCGTGGCAGGGAGGGACCTAGACCACCCCACTGGGAGACAGACAGGACTTCAGCCTGGTCTTAAATTAACATGAGATCTTTTAAATTAACTTAGAGGGCTGGGAAAGGGGTAGATACCCCATGCCAGCCCCTCCCCAGCTATTTAGAGCAGTTCAAGGAAAAAAATTAAAAGCAAACGTAGCAGGAATCGCCCTGTTTACCCGAGCGATTGCACAGCTCCGAGTAAACCCCTGGAGGAGGATGAAGTGTCTTGGCCACTGCGGTAGAACATCACAGCAGCTGGTGTGTGGAAAGGAGGAAGAGATTTACTATCCCTGGTGCTTGTGTTTCTCCTTCCCCACCCCCTCTTTTTTGTAATAATAATTGTAAAAGGGGAAAAAAAAAAAATCTCATGGACCTCCCCATGATGCTGCCTTATTAAAAAAAGTGACAATTAGTCATTTGAAGAAGCAACAAAGAGAGCCGGCATCGGAGAGGCGCGATTTGAATTTCAATGTGCTATGGGAGGGATGGGGAGCTGAAACTCTGGGAGGGGAGCTGCCAATCTCCCTGCAAAACCCACGGCCACCCCTTTCCACCCCAGCTCTCTCCACTCAGGGACCCAAATATAGCTCACAGGAAGCACCCTGCTCCATCTCCCCCAAAATTCATCGTGACTTGCTCCCCAGTCTCATCTTTCAGCCAGGTTTCAGCACAGGTGCCTTGCACAGGACACTGAGCAAGGAGGAGATCAGCTCCCCTGCAAAGCTGCTTTGCTATTAGACATCATGTGCAGAAGGGCTGGGGGGACCCTAAAATCCCACCAGGCAGCTGGTCCCCAATGAGCCTGGCCCAGGGGTCCTGAGTAGCTTTTTGGGTCTGGTGCCTGGGGATGCAGGCTGGGGTGGGAAGGATGGATAGATGGATGGATGGATGGATGGAGGCTGGCGTGGGAAGGATGTGGGCTGGGGTGAGAAGGATGGATGGATGGATGCAGGCTGGGGTGGGAAAGATGCAGGGCTCAACCCAGGGCTCCCCTTCCCCACACCTCTCCATCCTTGCCCCTGCAATCCCTTCAGAGAGTTTTAAGGGAAAATTAATTTGAAGGAGTTTGGAGTTTTAATATAAAAGCTGCATCTCACCTTGTTCTCATGGAAACATTCATGGTCTCACCTTATTTCATACATCCCCAGCTCTGGTTTGCCAGAAAAAGCCCAAAACCATGATCCAAGGTCACCCTAAAGACTCAGGATCAAACCCATGAAAACAGAAGCCAAACACGTTTCTGACCACAGCAAAATGAGCCCAAGGGGGCTCATATGAGGCTATAAATCCCCCCAAAGCCAAGGGCTAAGCCCCCAAACGCCATCTACCCCAGGGAGGAGGTTTGGGGGAGGCTCCCAGCTGTTGGGCTTTCTCTTACAGCACATTTCACATTTTACACAGGACACAGCTCTGAATTCAGAGGCGGAGAACTGCCAGCCAGAGAGAATATAAAGGCAGCCCTGCAGCCCAACAAATGAACAATATCTTTATTAGCATCTTCCCTTTATTATAGGTTATAGGAATTTTTTTTTTCCCTTCATTGCCTTTTTCCTCCTTTTTTTATTCCCACGAACCGTGACATTTATGCAACTAGATGGGCAGGATGCCTTTGCCAAACAACCCCCAGGGGACGTAAGACCACCCTGGGGACACTGGTCCCCCTTCAAGGAGGGCAGCAGACAGGTACAGAGAAGGAATTGCAATGGCCAAGAAGGGGCTGGAGCATTTCCCCCACCATCAGCAAAGGGGGAAAGAAAAGCCATATGACTTCCCAAAGCTTTCACTTCCCAAGGAAAGCACTGAACCAGGGGCTCACCAGCCCGATGAGCCAGACATCACAGATGGAGGGACGACAGGCAGAGCTAGACACGTTCCCCAGCACCAAATATAGCAGACCCACCCTCGCTCTGCCTTGGAGCCAGCCCATTTATACTGCAAATAAAAACTCCCTGATCATCGAGTTAGAGCACCCCTTCGCCCCTGTGTTCCCAACACCGCATCCACCTGGGGACCTCCCATGTCCTCCAGCATCTTCAGCCACCATGGTGAAAGCTCCCTCCCATGCCCATGGGCTCCTTTCAGTACCCCATATCCCAGGGGAGACAGAGATGCTTGGTGACACGTTTAAAAGCAAGCTGACCTCGTTAGCCATGCATGGATGCTGCTGAACAACCAGCAGGCCAGAGAAACATCTGCGGTTCCCCCTCCTAGGACATGCAAACAGCCTCCGGGTGAGGCTGGGGGGCTCGGCAGGACCAGGCCCAGCACAGCTGCTGGAGGCTCAGGCAGGGGGGTCACGCTCAAGAACAGGGTGCCTATATAATAACAAATATATCAGTGATGTGCCCATCCCAACAGAGCCGTGGGCTTCCCAAAACCATCCCAACCTGCCTCTGAGATCCCCAAGGAGAAAAGCGACTTTGTTTGCAAAGAGGAGCAACCTCACGGTTTAATCTCAGTCCCTCCTCATGGAGTAAAAATGGATTTTTTTTAAAAATTATTTTTGTTCTTTTTCTTCCCATCCTGTAGGTGAGACTTTGCATTTAGAGGAAAGAGCAGATTGCAGCTTTTAATTAAAAGCTCTAAGCCTTTTCCTGCTTCAAGTTGCGCTAGGAGCAATCTCTAAACAACGTTCAGCAGAGAGGAAACAGCACTGACTGCTGCTCTGCTTTAAAAAAAAATTAAAAAATAAAATAGCACAAGCCACAGAACAGGGAGTTCTTCCAACAATCTGTTTTCTGTACCCTGGAAAATAATAGCAACCCATATGGAAAGCCCACACAGCTATTTTCCAGGTGCTTTGTACGATGAGAAATCCACAGAATAAATTACCTGTGTAACAGGGGGGAGATGCTGGGGCTGTGTTTATTTGCTGCATCTCATTCCCTTTGGATGCAAACACACGGCACGGTGCAGGATTTTCCCCTCTGTGGGAAATGTCACCCTAAATATCAGCGACACAGGGCATTGCTGTGGCAGAGTCGTGTTCCCAGCCCAGCTGGGAGCAGTTGGGAGGGGGAAAAGAAAAAGGCTGAGAAATATGTTCCAGGCGTATCTGATCACGGGGTGGTGAAATTTAATGGGTTTTCTCCACGTTGCTTATTTGAGGTGTTTATGGGGCACCTGGATCCTACAGGTGAGCTGGCATCGCACTGGGTACCTTTATGGGGCAGGGGTGAGGGAGCAAACCTGGCACTAAAAGGGAAACTGAGGCACCGCAACAGCAAGGGATTTGTTTCAGGATGATGCTTAAATCAGATGCATGAAGGAGACCAGAGTAGCTAAATAAGTGATGAAAATATTCCCATTGTGGAGATGCCAGCGAGATTTTGGCTGGTCCATGAATAAAACTCTGAAGCCACTTCCAGGCACACAGGTTTCTTTCTCACATCCAAAAAAGCCCCCCCAGCATCCCCCCATGCAGACAACCAGATCTTCTGTTTGATGAAGCGGATGAAGGACATGAGGACATGCTCCCAAAGAGGATGCTTTTCTTGGTTGGATGTTTCCCAGACACCTTGGAAAGCTGTTTTCACTCAGAAAGCACTGAAAGGCACGTGGTAATTCTGTTCTCCTCCTGTCTTAGCTCTTAAACCTGGGGGGTTTACTTTTATTTTTTTCCTGGCCAAAACAATGTCAGTTTGGGTATGTGCTCAGGCTGCCTGGATCTCCCCTCCAAACCAGTGCAGGAGCTGTAGCAGGTCCTGGCACAAGGTCACCACTGGCTTGCAGCATTAAGCAACCCCTCCATGCCCTAAAAATCCTCTGCATCTCCCTTTGAACCCCCCAAACTGGCTCTGAAAGGTTTAATCCCATCTCCCTCCCATTTTTAACACAAAGAAAGCAGATCCCCATGGCTGGAGCTTCCAGAACAGGCTCTGCTCTAGGTCCTGGGATAATTTCATCTCCTGGATGTCACACATGGATGGCGAGGACAGAGCCAGGCTCCCGCATCCCAAAAATTTATTGGGGGTGCCCTTGCAGAGCCTGCTCAGGTGGGATGCAAATTATATTTAATTAAACTGGGAATTAAAGGCTTTTCAACCTGATGGGAATTAAAACAAGCCTTGCTTTCTGGAGAGCCAATGCCAGAATCTTCTCGGGTGAAGACGAATAAGCTGGTTTGGTTTCTTCCCTCTCCTCCACAGCAAAGCATCCAAGAGATTGCTCAGCAAAGACCAACACAAACTCAACACAGAGGTTCGAGCTCCCACTCCTGCTCCTGAACCACACCGACGGTTTTTTCCCACCTCCCCATCTTTAAGCCGCTTACTTAGAGAGAAGTATGCAAATCCAGACAGAAAATTAAAGTGTTGTAAAAAATCAAGACTAATTAAAGCTACCATCATCCGTGCTGCAAAATCATTTCAGGTTTTCCTAGGTGATAAATCAGAGTGGGACAGTGCCTGGGATGCCTGTCCACCTGCCTGAGCTCTTACAGCCATTTACCCAGCATTGCAAACAGATTATGTTATTAGGAGAGAGTAATTAGGAAGCTGGACCATAAACTTTTTTAATCAATGGGCTCTTTCCCTCCCTTCGTGTCTGCTCCTACCTCAAAGGAATCACCAGTGCTACCTTTGATCCCATCTCCTCAAGCCCTGGCTTTTTTATTTTAAACTCTCTGCCTCTGGCGTGATAATCCCCTCCTTGCCCCATGTCAGCTCCATTCTCACCTGCTGCTTTTCTTTCAAGCCCTCCTAAGCTGCAGGCAGGGGAGCGGCACAGGTGGTTTTGTCCCTCCTTCCCACCCCCATGGGACATGGCATCCCCTGCCAGGGCCGAAACACAGCTGGGGGGGAACATGAAGCTCCAACATCTACCTCAGGTCATGGTTTTGGGGAACCCTATTTCATGGCAAGGTCTACAGGAAATTAGTTAAATCTTCTGAAGCCTGGCCAGCAAAGGGGGGTTTCTACCTCAAAAATGGGGGTGACCACTAGTATCCCAGTTCATTGCAGCAGAATGCTAATGGGTAAGCTACCAGGCTCTGTCCTGGCACTTGCTCAGCCTGAGGCAGCCTGGCCCCACATCTCAGTGCTGCCTGCAAGCAGGTCCTGCCCTGTAGCCCACCCCAAATCCCTCCTGCCATGGTGACACAGCACCAAGCATGATCAGGAACATCCCCGGTGTGGGGCTGACACAGGGGACCATCACCCAGGGGCCCACCCTGACCCTCTCAGCCCAGCAGGCATCACTTAGGCAGAGACCCCCATCCCGCAGGTCCAAATCTGGGCCGCAGTTCCCACATCCTGGCAAGAAGAGCCATGCCCCAGAAGTGCTGAGCAGCCCCCATGCCTGGCAGCAGCCACATTTTGGGGATGCTCAGCCCCAGCCCACTCCCCAAGGGGATATTAGCAGCACCAAAGGGTTCTCTAAGGGCTTCAGACCCCCCCCAGACAGTGAGAAAAGCAGATTATGTGGTTAACCCACACCACAAGGGGCTGGAGGGGAGGACAGAGCATCCCCGTGCATCAGGCTTTCCTCTCCATGGAGACAGTGGCACACGGCACTGCCAGGAGAAGCCACCAAGGGAGATGTCCCTTTCCAGGGTAGGGCTACCATTGGGGATGCCCAGTAGCCTACAACCCCCCCCCAACAGCCAGCACTCCACCCTTACTTACACCCCACTCACCACATGGTGCCCCAATTTTAGGGGATTGATGATGGCACATGGGGGGTCCCTGCAAGGACACACACTCGTGGGGTCACTGTAGCACTGCAGCTCCCCTAAAAATACAGCTGCTCCCAATTCCCCCAGCCCTCTAATAAAGCCACAGCAACACCCCACAGGTGCTGGCAGGTGGGGTCCTGCCCCAAGCCCAGCCCAGCTGCCATAGCAGCAGCAGCAGCTATTAGAAAACCCCAATTAAAAAAGCTCAATTTCAGGACATTAAATGCACCTACATGGATGCAGTGGTAGCAGGACAAGCCTGGGTCTGCATTCAGAGAGGCAAAGCCGAGGGATGCTGAAAGCCCTTGCACGAGCCAGGGACCGGACCAGAGGATGGACAAGCACTAAGTCTTTTCTCTACTAAAGTGACTTTTCTGTCCCTGATGAATCAAAAATGTGACCGCTGTTTTTTTAAACACCAGCAAGAGCCTGTAATCTCCATTTCCCAGCCCTGAATTGAAGTGGCTGGTGGAAAAGGCTCAGGCACATCATTTTGGGCACCTCTCGACATCCCCAGTTTCCTCCTTTGGAGCCATCCTGCTGTGAATAAGCAGCACCCAAGACCTGCTTCCTCATGAGATACCAACCTCTCTCCTAAATTTGGTTAAAATTGGGAGGTAGAATAACCCCATGGAAGGGAAGACAGGACAGACAGATGTATGCACCCTACTTCCTCCAGAACTTCCCAAAAAAGCCACCTGCTCCCATCACTTCACTGGGGAGGACCAGCACATATCTCTAGGGTTAATACTATTCTCATTTTTGGGTGCTGGCTGCCAAAAATGCATCATTTGATCCCAGGGGGACCCACCAAGCCCTTGCCCTGGGGCAGACCCAGGGGAAGATGCTCGTCTCCAAGGTGCCTGTCAACCTCAGCGCCAAATTTACAGAATAAAAGCAGCCCAGGGTGTGAAGAATTTAACAGTACAAGCTATTGCATGACAAAGCCCGGAGAGTGATATCCATATTATGGTTATTATTAAATTGGAGCAGCCTCCTATGTTTTGTCCTGTCTGTAACTTAAATGGATCCTTGGCTGTATTTGGGGGCTTTCGCTGGGAAAAAGACATGAGGTATATCTGAGTAACCATTAAAAGCATCCGAGAGCAACATTTTTCTTTCTAAATCAAATCTAAATATAAAATATATTTTTTTAAAATGTTTTATAGGTTTTTTTCAACCTTCCTAGTGCTGGCAAAGACTCTGCCACCACCTTGCTGGGTATCCTTGGCCTGGTGAAGCAGGCATGTCCCCACACGATGGGACAGTTCACATGGGGAGGGGACAGTTTCACCAGGGGTTCCCCTGAGACATTTCAATTCTCATCTGAGGGAATTTCTTCCCTTTTTTTTTTTGGCTTTTCAATCTCCCTGCTCGTTTGCACAGCTGTTGCTCCCAAGTCAGGCTGGCTGGCAGCATTTGATGAACACAGAGCTCCTTCCTCATTAAAAACTGAAGTTATAAAGTTTAGTACCCAAGGAAAAAAAAGAAAGAAAGAAAGAAAGAACAAACCTCACCAATTTCCCCAACTTCAAAGCACTTTTGAAGATCAGTCAGGAGAGCACCAGTGGAGTTACAACCTCTCCCATCAACCTTCCCTCCTGGGAAGCAGTCAGCCCACGGTACTGAGCCGGTGAGTGATGGAGGGGGACAGGGAGGGCTCTGCAAGTCCCATGGGAAGGGGTTTGGGCTGGGCAACATCAAGCGATAGCCTGGAGACCACAGGGTTGGCATTTGCAAGGGATTTGTGGCTGTGTGTGTTTAAAGGTACCTGTTTCACCTTTTCTAGCATCAGGGATGATGCTTCTCATGGAGGATGCTGCTGCAAGGAGCCAGTCCAGCACTTTGCTTTCCCCAAGTGGAAAAGCACTCTAAAATTCAGTATTTCATGCAAACACTGTGCAGGAAGAGTGCAAGGAAAAGGGAAATTTTCCTTCTGGATCACTGGAAATACCTTGCTTGCCAGGCCTGACAAGGAGGTGATGGCCACCGGCTGCAATGGGGATGAGCCATGCAAATGCTTTGGGTGGGAAACTAAAGCCAGGCTGGCCCGGGCTCTCAGAAATGAAGGATTAACATCATTTGCTCCGGCACGTGAGCTGACGTGCTGAATTAGCAAAGCCAGGCTCAGGGGCAGGGACCATGTGGCACGCGAACCAGTGACAACACCGTGACTGCGGCTGGGGGCTATTTATAGTAAGGCTGAACTTGGCTCTTCCATGGGCAATTTTGCAGAGGAGAAATAACTTCCCAGCTTTGCCGACAAGTTTTTGATGGGGAATATCGACCAGCAATGCGACAGTGGAGTCGGAAACAGGGCTGGTGGTTCTGTGCCAGAGAAAGGTCCTGCAGGGGACCACAAGTGAAATGACTTGTATGAGGTCAATGTAATTGCCGGCACTGGCTCTCCTGCCTCGCTAGACCCCATGGGTTTCATTCCCCTTTGGGGGAGCAGAGCCCCAGTGCCAGATCCATCCCCCTTCCCAGTGTCAGGGCTGGGTTGCTGCTTGCTCCCCCATGGGATGCCCAAGCAAGCACAGACCAGGTCCCACCCAGCCAGGTGGTCCTGGTCTCGTGCCTCAGTTTCCCCTTCTCCTGCATGGGTGCAAGCAATGCAGGGAGTTGTTCATACAGGAGCTCAGCTAAGCAAGGACCACACCAGGGGAATGATGCCTCCCCCTACACACCCAAAAATGAGCCCTAAACCCCAAGAGAGGACCTAAATAAAATTAAATGGAGATGCCACATGATTAAACCAGGGGAAACCTCCAGCAAGGGTCCATGGGCAGCCTGAGAGCCGGGGCTAGCAGAGTCCTGGGGCTGGCTCTGAGACTCTCCAAAGGGACTAGAGAAAAGCAGATGAAGCCCCTGAATCCCTAAACAGCACTTTGCAGGATCAAACCACCCTCCAGAGCTAGGCCTGCCTCTCCATAAAACACGTGGGCTTTCTCAGCCCACCAAATTTTAAAAAAGAAAAGAAAATACGTTTCCCAGTAGGTGAAAATGAGTTTGCTTCTGGGAGGTAGGAATCACCTTTTCCTGGTAATTATGAACAAAGAGCATCATTTACTAAATGCCTGCAAGGTGGTTAATTAGCAGAGAAGTGAGCATCTGGCAATTAAGAGGTGTTTTTCCAACAATTCAGGGTGGCAGGGTCAGGAAACATGAGCAGCAGAGGATCAGAGAGAACGCTTGGCTTTGGCATCCACCACTGTGCAGGGACACCGAAAGGCTCAGCCCCAGGGGCAGCCCTGGATCCACACCCCCCAAAAAATAAAAAGCACAGGTATTGCATGATTTTGGGTTGGAGAAACCATCTCCCGCATAGTCCTTATGCTGCAGTGCTGCCCCGCGCCTCAGTTTCCCCACCAGCACCACTAATGGGTATGGATGCTGGGGAGATGATGCTCTTGGTGCTGCTCCCACCTGAAGACATGTGAGATATCCCATTCCTCTCCCTGTAAGCACCTCCAGCCTTGCTCATCCCCCTGCTGAGGCCCTTCCTGGGGGACACAGACATTGCATCCCCTCCTGTTTGTCCTTAACATCCCCAGGTCTGCCTTGGCGTTACAACAGCAGATGGATTTCAGCAGAGCCCCAGCCCTCTGCACCGCTGAGGCCATCCCTATTTAATGGGTTATTTGCTTCCCCTTTCTGCTCTGCTACATTTCAGCATCTGCAAATATGTCCACCACTTATTTTACATCATTTTCAGCTCAGTGACAAATATAGCAAAGAGCAGAAGAGCAACACTGACGATCTCTCCATTAACCAGCTTTTAATCCATTTAACATGGGCTGCACAGGGCTGGTGCAGTGCTGGATTTTTATCAGGCTGGGATGCACGATTAAGTCAAATGTCTCACAGAAGTCAAAGTGCATTAAGTCAAGTTATCTTTATCAATCGACCTTACGATCTAATAAAAAAAAAAAAATAGTCTCGAGGTTACTTGGCAAGAGCAGGCTCCAGCATCACTGTAGGTTTGAGGTGGCAATAAACCTCTATCCTGCCTGCTCTGAGATGGAGAAACACGTGCCATACCCTTGCCTTCATCCCAGGACATGCTCCTGTCATTCAGCAGCATCATTTTAGTGCATGGAGAGAATTTAAATACCTCTCTGGGGAGAAAGGAGCCTTGGAAAGGGCTCTCCTCTGCCCCCATGGACCAGGGATTGCTGAGCCAGGAGGTCCGGGATGCTGGGAGAGGGCAGGATCCCTGGGGGAGCCCAGGAGGGGACCAGACCCCCCCCGTCCTCACAGCTGTACACCCTGGGGACAAAAGTGGGTGGCAGACGGGGACACCCTGGGCACAAGGGCTGGCAGGAGCTGCTGAGGACATCCTGCAAACCTCATGGGTCAGGCTGCGGTGCTGCCCATTTGGGATCTCCGGGGATGGGTAAGGGGGGTACCGGTGAGCACATGAGGGGGGCTGTGGCTGCAATGTGGGTGTGATTGTGGGGCACTACCTTCCCTCCAGCCTCCCCATCCTCAATGAAGCAAATCGAGGCCATTTCCTATGGAGGATCCCACAGCACCTGCCCATGAGTCACTGGCTGTTGGTCCCCGTGAGTCACAGCACCCAGAGCTGGCAGACGCCAATCTCTAGCAATGCACGAGCATCCTGAAAAAGCAACCGACCCATCCCCACCATGAGCCTCCAGCCACGGCTCCCCAGAGGACCTCATCAGCTGCAAACCATCCTGACTGCCAGGAGTCTCCTTCTCCCGGCTTCCCGAGCACCGAGAACAGCAGAGCAGTTCTGCAGAAGAGCAGAAAGAGAGGGATGAGAGAGAGAACAGGCTGTGGAGGAGAAAGCAGACTTGTCCTGTTGGATAAAGCTGGGAATGATGAATATTCAGACAGGAGATGGGAACACCTTCCCATCCCAGAAGGGTAAGGTTTCTGCTCTACCCTAAGAAAACACCACCAAAACATTTTGTTCTGGGTGGTTCAAAAGCATTAAAAAGATTAATAAATTCAGGATACACCAGAGAAAGAGGAATGGTAAATCCTGTCCTCTCTAAATCACATTTCTCCAGGTTTACCCCATCCCTAAAGCGCTGCTGATTCCCCAGGGGAAAAGCGATGTCCCCAGGTCCCCAGAGCAGAGCAAAGACTAAACCCCTTCTTCACACTCACCATCTCACCTCTGCCCTGGCCGAGCACCCCCAGCTCCCTGCAAGGACTTTTTTTTGCTGGTTTTGACTTTTTTGTTTACTTTTTCATAAAAGGTGCAGGTTTTAAGCTCAGGCTGTCAGGAGCAACAGGTGGAGGCAGGAATTAGGGGGGAAGGTACCAAAGCAGCGCAACCTCAGATAGCATTCCTTATCTGATCATAATAATTTGAAGCAGATAAAATTTGACACCTGGAGGCTGATGGCAACCCTCTAGATTTCCTCCCCCCCGACTCTTCTTAAATATTCCACTTTAAGGAAACAAGCATGTGTCATGAAATCAAAACAGCTCAGATTGCCCATTGATGCTGGGACGTAGCTGTTCAACTGCAGAGGGATTTGCTCTGATGGGCATCTCCAGGGCTGGGCACCACAGCAGCAGATTTAGGCATCTCTGTTTTGGATGATCTTAGCTGCTCTGGGCCCCCTTTTCTATCTGTGAAATGGGGACAGCATCAATTTTCCACCCTGTTAGGGGAAAAAATGGCTAAACTGCTGTTTCCAAAGTGCTAGCACAGCTGGGTGCCTCCACATGCTAAAGGATGCTTAATCATTGTACCATGAAAGCAGCACTTTGAAGACCATGAACATGCAGCCAACACTGACCTCTGGACCAGCTTTTGGTTATTTCCTCCCTCACTGAACAGATTTGCCCATTCCTAAGAGCCCGCCATGAATCAGAGAGGGTCTTGCACTGGTCCCCAGTATCTGCAAGAGCAACTTGATTGCAACTGCTGGCAGCAAACAGGCCATTCCTTCAACCCCAGCAACCCTGGCTGAGATTCAGAGTGGATTTCCCCTTGCTTGGTCCTTGCAAGAGCATAGCATGGGACTCTGCACAGACCTACCTCAGCAGACATAGCTTGAAAAAACCTCCTAGGTGCTCCTATGGCTTGTGGTGGCTCTGCTGCAGATGGATGGTGGGAGCTTGAAGAGCGGGGTTTAAACACGCAGCATGGTGGGATGCAGAGGTCCATCCAAATCAGCCCTCTGGTACTGAGGGCTTTTCATCTGGGCTCTGAGCGAGGAAGGAGAGAAGGTACCAGTGAAGGTCTGTGTCTGCCTCCACACAGAGCAGGTAAAAGTGTGGATAGTTAATGCAGGGAAGAAATCAAAAACTTGAGGGGGGAAAAACTATTTGTGTTGATCCAAAATGGAAACTTTTGCAGAAAGCTTCTGCAAAATTGAAGAGCAAAAAAACAGGCTGAGGACAAGCAGAGATATTTTCTTTGCCTCAGGATGATGCGTGTTTCTTTGCCCCAATGTGGCATGTGCTATTTTGTATCCTCTATTTAGATTTATTTTTAAATTTTTAAAAAATAATAATTTAAAAGGAAAAAGTCAAACTGGTTGTTTTTTGAAATTAGCAATATGCCAGAATGGCAGAAACAAAACATTTCATTAAAAAGAAAACAAAAAGGCAAGATGAAAGATCTCAGAAACTCCTCCTTCACTTCCCCCAAGGGTGAAGGTTGACACAATGCTCCCCACACCCTTGAAATGCCAATGTGCACATATTGTACTCATGGGAAAAGCTGCATGGATGGCCAAGGCCAGGCTTTTCTGAGCATCTGTCCCCAGAATGGGACCTGACTGGTGGGACCCTGCGAGGATGGACACCCAAGTGACTCCCAGATTCTGCTCCTTGGTCCATATGGTCCCTCTAAATGGTGCCACCTCCATCCAAGCTCAGGTTTGCAGGGCCCTCACAGTGAGTGACATTGAGACCCTCTTAAGAAGGACCCAGGACGTCACCTCTGCTTGATTTTGGGGTAAATATGGAGGAAGTCCCTTACCCTGGAGCGGGGAGCAGCTCTTCCACGCTTTGGGTCTGGCAGCTAGGAGGGACCTTGCTCCTCCTGGGGACGCCATCTGCACCTCACAGTCTCCCTTGTTTATCACTGAGTTTACTCTGGGAAATCTAATCACCATTTTGGAGTTAATCCCTCTAACAAACCCTTGCAAATCCCTTCATGCAGAAGTTTATTAATATTAGCTCCTCTTGAGCAGAAGTGAATTAAGCATCTTTACCTCCTGTTTGGCTTTTTGTTCCTCT
The DNA here is from genome assembly GCA_013401315.1 of Balaeniceps rex. Classification (NCBI taxonomy): domain Eukaryota; kingdom Metazoa; phylum Chordata; class Aves; order Pelecaniformes; family Balaenicipitidae; genus Balaeniceps; species Balaeniceps rex. The sequence goes on from VYZW01000157.1 coordinate 68,187, forward strand.
TCTCCTCACTGCTGTTAACGGGAGCAATTCAATTAAGGAACAAACGACTTCCCAATAAAAACTCTTCTTCACCGCCTCTCTCCTCCTTTTGCTCAAGAACCAATAATGTTTAATGGGCAAAATGAGCTCGGCTGGTGGTCCTGGTGGGGGCGAGGAGAAGCCTCGGTGGGCTCTGGGCATGGCGCAGAAGGGTTCAGCTCATCCCAGGGAAGGGGGATGCTTGGCTGGGAACCCCCAGAACCCCATGATTTGCCAGGGGAAGGTCTCTCAGCCTTGAAGTGACTGTCTCAGTGCCCAGCTGATGCCATCCTGCTTGGTTCATGGAGAGGAGAACCCTTGAAGGCTGCACCAAATTGGGACTGCGGGTGGCAAGCAATGCTCTCCAGCTGCCCAGCCTCTTGCTGGTGCTCAAAAAAGCCCTGAGATCTTCTCCATCTTGGTGCAAAACCACATGAATGTCAGCAGTTGCTGCTGCAGGTCCACAAGGGGACAGGATCTGAACTTGGCACCTGCTGAGCTGGCTGCAACAGAGGGCTCAGGACCCACATCCAGCACCATGCAACTGGGGAAAGGGGATAAAAACAGCAACAACTCTTGAAAACAGGACAAGCTATGGGTGTAACTTGCACCCTGCATGCAAAAGTGCAAACCCCCTCCAAGAGAGCTCTAAGGAGTCCATAAGGGGTCCAAGCCCCTCTCCAAGCGGACCAAGCTTGCCTTTGCTAACTCCAGCTCTAAGCATCACACTGCTGCAGGCACCGTCCCCACCAAGCAGCACTGGAAGAGGAGGCTCAGCCCACCCAGGGAGTGGTGCCACCCATCAGCTCAGCTCCATCGCAAAGGCCACAGCATTTCCCAGCTGTCAGAAAGGATTTGTTCGGTGGTGCACGCTCCCTCCTCCACCTTCTGCAGTGACAGAGCAGCTCTTCTTCTAAACCTGGAGCTAGCCTGGGAAAGGAGGTTGCATCTCCCTGTCCAGTCCAGGCTCCTTCCATGCATTTGGCTTGTACCCATCTGCATGAGTGGCAGGAAGACATGATGGACCAGAGATGATCAGCCATGAGCTGAGATGCCACCTGCAAGGAGAAGACACATGTGAACAGGGACAGGGAACAGATCCAGGACACAGAAAACACATCAGCCTGGGAGAGCTGGCTTGGGGAGGCACATTAAATACCAACTCCCCTGATATCTGCCCATCATCTCCCCCAGACTTCCTGCTGAGGTGGGGTGGCAGCCAGACCTTGCAACACCCTCCCTTTGGGGTACCCCATTTGCTGGCCAAGCTCTGCCATCCCTGCTCCAGCACAGGTGAGACCCCGGAGGCTGCACCACCCCTTCACCAGGACTGAAACTCTTTAATGATGAACGGATGTGAGAAAAAGTCATGGGGTGACCTCTTGACACACCCCACTCATGCATCACCCCAGGGCCTGCCTGGGGACCCAGCAATGGAGACCATCCCCATGCTTTCACCCACATTTTCCCATGTTTTTCCTTTCAAAATATCCCCTTTTCCAGCCCTCTGAGTCATTCTTGCAATGCTTTCCTGCCTTCCCCAGGGATGTGTTGAGCAGCTGATTGATTGTCCTGCCCTGATTGTCAGGAAGGGATGATGAGGGACAGGCACCCAGCCTTGCTGGTGGCCGCATTTCAGCAGCAGGAGAAGTGATACAGGAATCCCTTCAGGAAGAAACCTGCTACTGAAATGTCAGCAGCAGTTATTCTAATGGGAGAGATGGGTTTGTCAGGTAGAGGATGGTTCAGATCAGGACTGATGCCTGTGGGTGTTTGACAATAGTGTTTCAACCCAAGCAAAGCCCTGTCCCCAGTCTCAGGGCTGGTGGCCCTGAACCCTTCCTGGGTTGGCAGAGGGACAGAGATCATACTGCCAGTGAGAAAAGGGCTGTGGGATGCTCTGGCATGGGTCATGTCACCTGGACCGATCTATCCTTAGGCAGGAGGGAAGGCAGAACTGCACAGCTCCACCTCCAGCTTAGTCTGTCTTGTTGACCAGAGACCGCACCTCTTCTCAGAGCCGCTGGAAAGCCTCCAAGGCAGGGCTGCAGCAAGGCTGGAGCTGCTTTAAAAAGATTTCCACAAAGCAAAGCCGATTGAGCATGTCAGTGGTGAAAAATGTTTCATTTCCCCTCTGCATTTTTATATCCCCCAGGAGACACACAGTGGTCGCATCATCACCAGGACCTGCACCTCCAGACCCATGTTCCTTTCAGCCTATTAAGTTTTGGACCATGGAGTTACCCACAAGCAGGGGGGTCTCATCTTTATCCCATCAGGGTGGTTGCATCCAGCCCATGCCCCGGCAAGTCAGGTCTCACCTTAGCACAGTGAAGGTGAATGGAACAGCAAGTGTGCTCATCCAGGCACAGCTGCATGGGGGTCATCACCTGAAGAACAGCAAAAGCTTGAGACTAATACATCAACAAGCATGCAGTGGCACCCTTGGGGGGACAGGAAAAGGACCATCCCCCCTCCTGAGACTGAAAAGAGAAAAAAGCCCCAGGGATGAAGCGCTGCATCAAGGTTTTCTTCTCCCCTGCAAAGGAAAGATGCCAAGCTGCTCCACAGGGTATGTAATACAGCTAACAGCCCCCCTTCACCCCTCCTTGGGCTTTGCTGAAGGGATGGCTGCTCATTAGTGAGCTGCACTAATTAAGAGGAATTAACCTAATTTGCAAGAGCAGAGTGAACAGCCTCCACCTGCTCCCCTTTGCACCAGTGAGCAGCTTTGCAGGGATTCAGCCGCTAGACCATGTTGAGGGCAGCAATGCTGGACACAAGCATGTCCCACCTGGGATGAGGAAGCTCCTCTGGGGAGCACAGGCATTTGCAGACCCAGATCACAGGAGTTTCAGAAATCAGACTTTTTTTTTTTTTAATGACAGTCACAGAAAAGCACAGTTGAAAGTATTTCCAAACCTCAACATGCCTGCCTTTGATTTCTTCAAAACAAAAATGAGGTTTCCACAAATAAATCAATTTCTTTTTAATGAGGATTTTCTTGTCAGGTTCTCTGACATTTGCTGACCCAAAATGGAAACTTTAAAAAAATATTTTTTTGCCCCAAAAAATACGCAGTTCACATTAACCCAAATTTGGAGCTTTTTTATTATTACTTTTGACTCCAGACAGTGAATGGAAGAAGCAGCCACTCTCCCATCACTGGAGGACATCCAACCAATGCTATCAAGCATTGGGAGACCAGAAACATTATAAAACATCCAGATGAGATCAGCAATTCCCACCTCTGAAGGAGGCCGAGAGGACATGTGGAAGCCTGCAAGCAGCAAACCAAGACCATGGAGATGCTCTTTCTATGTTTAAAAATTCATTTGTGGCTTTTTGCATGTCCTAGCACAGAGATGCTGGAGGTTGAATCCAGACCTCAGTGTTTAGAAGAGTCTCAAGACCTCTTCTCCCCGAGCTCGTAAAGCTTCTTTTTACCCAAAGCCCATTTTGTCCTCCAGAGCATCTTGCAGCAAGGAGTCCCATGAGTGAACAGCCCATTGCAATGAAATGGCATAAAAAAAATCAGGTGATTTGGGTTTTTTTAATCGTTTAAAAGACATTAACCAAGTTATATAGGACAAGTTTGGCCCTGGACCTGCCAGAGAGCTTGGCAAGACCTGGCTTGTAGAGGCAAATGGGGAAGGAGGAGAGAGCTGAGCCACCAGCAGTTCCTTGAAGCTCTAGATTTCACCTTTAATGTATTTCAGTGCATGATTCAAGCACATTATCTGCATGAAATGCTGCATTAGCATCAAAATGAGGGGAGTTCTGTTCAATATATTAAAGTGTCTCTGATGGGTTTGAAGGTAGCTTAGCGCAGGAGAGGCATTAAGGAAGTAAATGCCACATTTGTATTCAAAAGAGCTTTCTTTTTTTCATTTAAAGCCATTGATGTAAGAAGTGGTGCTTAAGATGGGCTTATAAAAGTGCATCTTTGCTATGAGACAAAAACCTGTGTTTATGGTGAATGGTAAAGGAAAGCAAAAAGCCCATTTAGAAATGACGTTCCTTTGGGGTTTTGGCACATCAGCTGGAGGAGCAGAGGGCTGGCAGGGACAGGGCCTTCGGGTGGCATCTTCTTCCCTGATACCTGCCGTGATGCCTTTTTTTGGTTCAAGCCTGGAATTAGAAATAGGTTTTCCAGGGTGGCCACCCCCACCATAATTTTTCCTGGAAGAAAGAAAAAAAAAAAAAGATTTGACCCAACTGTCTGGCAAACACCCAGTTTGCCTTCTTCTGCTAAATTTCAAGCAAAAAAAATGGCCCATTTAGGCTTTTCTTTTTTTAAACTAGGATCGCTTTCTGCTTGACAAAACAGCTTCAAACCTTTCATTTCAAGATCAAAAGTTAAAGTCCTGTCAAAGCAAACAGTACCAATGTATCTGCTAGGACAATTTTGATGGTCTTGTTAACCAAGAATTTAAAAAAAATGGTAATTCTGCTTCAGAATATTCTTTATATCTTTATGCCACTCAACTAAAAAAAGTCTTTTTTTTTAGCCTGTTCTGAGAAAAGCGGGTTTTGCCTCAAAAATCAGACTCCACACCACAGTGCTGTTTAGACCATGATGAATTTTTATTTGCTCTGTTAATGCTGGACAAGGAGCATTTCAGCTAAAAACGCCAGGATTTCTGCTGAATTTGGGGGATCAAACTGGTTTAGTTTCATTACCTGAAGCAAACAGAAACTGCACTGAAAGCTCAGGGCAAGCATTAACTGGCTTCATCCATCTTTGCCACCTCTGAGGGCAATTAGTAATCTCTTGTCTTTCCAAACAGAGAAGGCGAGGGGTTAAATTAATTGCTTCTGACCATTAATGAGTCAGGGAGAGACTCAAGAGGAAGCTTGTCTCGCAGCTGCCTGCAAATCAGCCGGGGGAAAAATATACTTTTCCTGGCCGAGGTGCATCGCTTATGGAGATACTTATGCCTTGGAGCTGGCACGGGTGTTATCACCCCCCAGACGTGGGGCTGTCAGAGGTAGTCACTCTGTGAAATTCAACCACGTGTGGCTTCCCCGGCCATTGGGGTGAATTAAATAAATCAGAATATTTGTTCCAAGGGGAGCTGAGACCAGCACAGTCGGGGAAAGCTGCTTTCTCGCAGGCACAGGGAAAATTTTGGGGTTGTCCAGCACAGAGCACAACTGAGCCTGGATACATGCCAGCACCTCCCATGACCACGCTACTGACATGTCACCAATGTCATCCCTCCCTGGAGGGCCATACCAAGAGGAAAACACACTGAGGAAAAAGCTGGACATCTTGCAAGTCTTAATAAATTAACAGCCCCTTCCTGCCAACAGCACTAAACGACAGCCCAGAGGATGGTCATTTTTATCACTCAGCCTCCAGCCTTCCTCCCTGCATCGCACTCTTCCTCTAACACCCTACAAAGCAAAACTGGGCATCTGGGGACATCTCAGCACTCCCCACCTTTCCACCCAGCTCCCCCAAATGCAAGCTGTCCCAGGGGACACGCAGCCCATGGAGCATCCCCAGCCCACCCATGAGGATGGGGCTGTTGGCTGGAAGAGCATCCCGCAATTTGGGGGGCAGACCCTGCTCCTACCCAGGTATCTCACCCTGCCAACTTTCTTTCCCATCACAGCTCATTTTCTCCCTCCTCCCCACAGCGGGTTGTCATGTCAGAGAAGAAGGGAAGGAAACAATACAGAGGAAATTGATAAGCATGGCTTGAAATGCAGAGAAAGGGAACATTTGCCTGGGAGAAGCTGTGATTAGATCCGTGTGTGTATGTGTGTGTGTCCTTTGCCAGCGCTCCTAAAAATAGAGCTTGGCTGCACAGACTGTCACACGCATGCAGACATGCTCTCGCTGAAGCTATATTTACCAGTCTCAGAGACAGCCAGATTCCCATATATGAGCCGTATGTCCCATGCCCCGTCCTGTGTCGCGCCCGCCCAGGGCCAGCATGCAGGGTTCGCGCAGCCAGGAAGGGACCTGGTGGTGAGGGACCTTCCCGAGCATTCCTGGGAGCTTGGGGACATGGAGAGAAACGGGGTGAGGAGTACAAGAGTGGGAAAATTAATTTCTGGAAGGTCCTTGAGACCATCTAGAAAAGCAAAGATCTCAATTTGGAGACACACACGTGGGACAAACATCAGAGGCCACCCAGGTGGCCAGCATGCTCCTGGTCCTACCCCTCTGCATAGCTCCCAAAGAAGAAGCCCCAAGAGAGGTACTTATCCCTCACCCCATCTTCCCATCTCTCTCCAAAAGCAAAGCACACGTGGCCAAGTCCTCCAAGCCTGGTATCTGGACAGCACAAATATCTACAGCCATGGGCTGAAGAAGGTTCACAGTGAGCTCCAGCACTTCTTCAATTCATGAAACCACTGCTTGGTGCCATCAGCTGTGATGCTGCATTCATGGGTCTGGGCATGAATAGGTTTGGAAGGAGGAAGGTCCCACAGCTGCTTATCAGAGAAAGAAAAACTGGAGCACGACCTACATTGCCGGGTGGAAGCAGGCTCCTCCGCCTCCTGCCGCACTTGTTAGCCTCATGATAAAGCAGGGAGTGTTTAAAGGGACAAAATTGAGGCATTTTAGTCATATTCATGAGATTTCTGAAGAGGATATTTGAAGACTGAGGTATTATTATCTAAATATGTCTTCACAGAGGTTGCATGCAATTACCATTATCCAGAGATATGTGTTTTTGGTGGGAAAATAGTTGTTTTTCTTCCCAGAGAAGTTGTTTCATGCACACTTTTCTCAGCTCTGAGCATTTTGGTCCAACGGGAAATTGGAAAAGTGCCATTTGCCCCAGTTTGTCCCTAGAAACAGAGTAGCCAGCAGCAAAGGATGGTTCTGTGACTGCAGCTTTTGTTTAATTGGTGAATTTTAGACAAGCTCGAAGTGCCTGCAGATCCAACAGGCACCTATGCAGCAAGCTTCCCCAATGCCACCTGCAGCATCATTCCCTGGTGACCAACGCCATGTCCCAGCAGCTCCATTCCCCATCCTGCCCGGTGCAGAGCATCTGCCCTGATCCTGAGCCATCCCCAGGAAAATGAGTCTCATCTCCAGATCAAGGATGTGAGTCACAGCTTTGGTTGCAAACTTTTCCCCTCCAATGCTTGGGGGTGATGCTTGGGTGCACCCAGCCTGCAGATGGGTCCCCATGGGGGGAGCAGGGGACAGCAGCTCCAAGAGGGTGGCCCATGGGTTCATTTTCATTGCCTCTTGGCAAAACAAAATGATCTTCCCCTGTGTAGAGAGCAGCGACCACCTTCTGGGACTTGTCTTCATTTTTCAACTCAAATATTCTCTGTTTAATCAGCTGGTTGTAATAGCACCGTGTGAAATGTCATTAACAGAGTGTGAGAGCTGAGCTCTGTCCTGTTATTAAAATGCAGAAGCACAGGGTGGCTTGCTCTGAGCATGCAGGTTTGGGTGTCCGGGCACACAGAGAGCACTTGTGCTCACCAACCTCAGAGGACAACATTGAAAGTGGCAGCAGCAAAGACTTTCCAACAGGGAAAGATCGGTTCAGTTCACTGTGCTAACAGCCACTGGTTTTGATAGCAAGCTGCCGCACCCTAAATCATGCCAATAAACACTAAAAAACCCAGCTTTGATTTAGCTTGGTGAAGTTCTGAGCTGCATATAAAGAAGCATTTTGTAAATTAGGACTTTGAGGGTCATTTAGTGAGGACAGCTCCATAAATCCAGTCCCTTTTCCCCCCTCTAGCTTTATGTTTAAAAGCCTAGGCAAGCTCAAGGTCTAGACCTACCCAGATGCTCACAGCATAACTTTACTGCCTGCAGGAGTTGTCCTTGACATGGGGACTCCAGACACAGTCATTCACTCACAACCACGCTGCAAACACCACTCATCTTGCTCCAGGTAGGTCCTGTCGCCGTTGCTGACAATTTGGTCACCAGATCCATAGGGTCCTTTGAACTGAATCCAGCTGGTCTCTGGAGACATTAGTGCTCTCAGGAGCAGACTAAATCCAGCAGGTAATGCTTCACAGAGCTCTTTAGGCACAATGAAGGGTGTTGGGTGCCTGACTTAAAATTGCTTGAAGGCACCACTTGCTGGGACGTAGTGGGGTACCTTGACATAGCAGGTGACTTGACTTGAGATGGGACTGTAGAGCACAGCCCAGGAGCTCATAGCCGTGCAATGCTGTGGGAGCACTCATTCCCAAATCCTTCCCGCAACCTCCTGGGAGGCAGGTTAACCTAACGACACAAGCACAGAGAAACCACTCTGTGAGGATAGACATAGGCTGATGGTCAATCCAAGAGCAGACCCCAATGCCCTGATCCCACCATGAGCTCTGAGGGCAACCAGGCATCGCTGCACACCAAGCCCAGCTTGCCAGCTCAGAGGGACAACAGGGCCACCAGATGGTCCTGCTGTTTCTTTCAGAAAGAGCCAAGCCCTGCAAAAACACATCATTTGTCACCAGCGGCCCTTGCTCCAGGGCATCACATGCCAGGTGACTTCACACTGTGGCACTCCCCGGTGTCACTCCTCACTATCCATTGCTGCAGCCAAGGACCTTTGCAAATAAATAATGTTCCACTCCAATCTGTTTGAACAAGCTGGCCTCCTCAGGGCTATCGGAGAGGGTGACAGAGGAGAAAGGGTTGAGGACCTGCATGGAAAACACCTGCTCATTGCCCAGAAATGCAAACTGGCTGCCTGGGTGCTCTAAAAATATCTGAAATCAGGAAATCTGACATTGCATCTATCAGTGATGCAACGAGCACCAGCCTCCAAAACATTGTGGCAACCCCAAGAGAGGTGCCAAGGACCCCAGAGCCTCATGTTAAGGGTATGAAGACTTTCCAAGGGCTGGTGGCCTGAGCTGAAGGGTTGGTTGCAGTGGATGGAGGCCAGAGGGAAGCACCAGGATGAGCTCACCCCCACTGCAAGAGGAACCATTCACTTGCAGGCAGCTCTAGGCTGGGCAGGCGCTTGCTTGGCTGCACACAGATGGCTCTGCATCCATCCTTGGGGCTGTTAAACCCCTTCATTTCCCCAGCAAGAGCATCACTTAAGTGCAAGTGGGCTCTGGAGCTAATGCACAAATTATATTTCAAAAGCACTTCTCCCCAGTGCCTGCTATGCAATAGAGGGAAATTGCTGTAATAAAAAAACATCCTCTCCAGATGCAAAAGGCGGCAAGAGGGGCAGGAGGGAGCAGAGGCCTCACTGCAAGGCCAGCAGCAGGGCAGCCCTTTAGGATGGGATTACACAGCATCCCTTGCCTCCAAGTACAAGATGATGCTCCCCCAGGCACATGGCCAGCATGGGGCTTTGCCAGCATGATTGCTGAGACATGAAGATGCAAAACTCTCTGGACAGGAAGAAGCCAAGGGTGAGAAACCCATGCTATTAAAAAAAAAGAAAAGAAAAGAACCAAACACCACAGGGAACAGGTCCTGTTCCTCTACCAAAAGCCTCCAGGGTGGGCTCCAGGGCAGCATCCCCAGGGCACAGTGACCACAGTTTCCTCTTTAGCCTCTTTCTGCTGTGGGCTTTCTAAATCTGAGGGTAAGCATCTGACGATGCAGGTCATCCTTAAGGCTCTGTAGTCACACACGGAGCATCTGCAATCAGTGGCAAACCAGCACCAAGCCCAGACTCACCAAGTCTAAGAGGAGATACCTGCTGCTGGGCCCTTCATGCTGAACCCAGGCACTCCAAAGCAGGGTTGTCCCGATAAGTCATTTACAATTGAACAATAGAAAAATAATTATTCATGCAAATTATTCAAGAGTAATTTCCAAGAGCAGAGTGTACTGCTAGTAACACTCAGCATCCACTTTTCACAACAAGGTGCAAAACCTGCTGGAAACAAGCTGTTCCAGCCAGGAGGCTGAGACGAGAAGGTACAGGGAGAGGCACCTCAACCACTTGCCTTTGTATGGCCATGATGCCTCACTGCTGACCGCCATGCCCAGCCACAGAAGATACAAACCACCATGGCTCTTCTACATATACATCCTAGTCTGGAGCATCATCACGCTGGCAGAGCCAGCCCTGAGGAGCACCTGGAGAGGAAACCAGGCTGGGGAACCCTTAATGCCAACACGCACCCCAGGTTGGCACCCACAAAGGTCACTTTGCAGGCTGGAGGCAATTGAAGGGCTTCGGGGACCTGCCACCCACGCTGATAATACCCCTCTCCTTGCCAGCTGGTTACACACTATAATTTGTCATCATTGGCAAAAACAATGCCACAAGCCCAACTTCTGAAAAACTACTAGTGCTCACCCTTGGGCTCACCCCGCAGCTCCCCTCCAAGCAATGTTGAAGCCTCATCAATCTGACCCGCAATTTGATAAGATCAGGCTGATTCTCATTTGGGGCAGTTTCAGCCCAGAATTGGACTCATCAGTGTACAAATTGTCAAGACAATCAGGAGCTGGGTAGAAATGAGAGCGCAACCCCTGGAAGAAAAGCAGGTCTGGGGCTGACTGGCAGCCAGCCACAAGCATCCACCCACCCAGGGTTGGGGAGAAGATACAGGAGCCAAAAAAACAGCCCCAAAAGCCCCATATTTTCTTTATTTTGTGCCCGCACACAGGAACCACAACTGCAAGAGGCCAAAAGCAGCTCTGTGCCCTGATTGCTGCTGCTTCCAGCAAAGCAATGTTTAAACTCAAGGAAGCAAAGGGGAGAACCAAATGGCATCATCGGCGTTAACCAGAAAGCCCCCCACTTCTCTTCACCCTGCTCTCAGCTCCCGTTGTGGTGCAACCCCTCTGGTTTGGGGATTGCTATGCAATCACAGCTGAGAGTCGGAGAGGTGATGGGAGGATGCAGAAGGCAGCTGCAGCAGCTCTCCCACTCCCAGCACCTTCCCAGTAGCCCAGCAAAGGGGCCCCAACACCTTCTGCTGCCCCCATAACACATGTGATCCCTCCAGCCCATCCTTGCAGCATTCAGAGGCTGTGCTGGGATCCTCACCCCTGGATCCTAAAAAGCCTGGAAAATATAACACGGATGGACTCTCAGGATGCAGGAGACAAACAACCCACCATTTCAGCAAAGTTTCCTAAGACTCAAGAGGTGGAGGGGACCAACTCAGCCAGGGCTTGGCAGAGCAGAGCTGCCTAGCTGCAAGAAAAACTAAAGACACCTCCAAAGGCAAACCCATCCTCTGCTCAGCCCCATGAGGTACAGGATCAGGTCAGCCCTTTGCCCCATGGGTTAAGGCAAGGCCAGTAGGAGAACCCAGATAAATCCTGCAGGACTTGACACATGGGGAAACACCTGGTGAAGAAAGCCACCAGGGAGCCCAGGCACGTATCAACCAGGTCCTGCAAAAAGTATCAGGGAACTGGGTTGTCTACCTCTGATAATGCCCAGGGCAGAAAATAAAGACAAAGTTTTCATGGAAGAGGGAAAATTCAAAGCTGCTTTAATTTCATGGTGGATCCAGCTCATGCTTCCAAACTCGTTAGCCACCATCCGATCCTTCCCTGACAGCAGGATTGCTAATTTTGCGCATCCCAAAATAATATTTGCCAAGCAGCACTTCTCACTATGATTAAAACAATATCGGGCACTAAAAATACACAGTTCCTGGGGGAATCCTGCCTGCCCAAGACAACAAACTATTTAAGACGAAGGAGGAGCTTTTCTCCGATTAAAGGCAAAGCGGGTCCATGCTCTGCGATGGGGAGCTCAGGAGGGATGAAGTCAACAAGGGGAAAACAGAGGATGAGGGAGGGACAAAAGGGGTGGAAGAGGTTGTTTCAAGCATGAGATACCTGTGATGGGAGGGCCAGAGCTGGGGAAGCGCACATCTACCAGCAACGAAGCCCAACACCTGGAGATGACCCCAAGAATCATCTCTGTACCCTCCCATATGGCTCCGGCCTGCAGGAGCTCCCATTGCTGGTCAAATCATCTTCCCAAATAGGTTACACTACTAATAGCTCCTGCCAGCTAATGGACAAAATATCTGTAAGCGATTCATTATTCAACCAGCCCCCATGGCCAGATACAATTCATCAAGGCAAATATTTGCATTTTTATTCCATCAACTGGCAAATGAATTATCAGGCAATACCCGCTCCCAGTCCTCAGCAGCAAGGAAGCATCCCTGAGAGCATCTCTCCATTGCAGTGGCTTTACACGTTTGCCAATCTGTCCATCCTGTACATTTTCTCCCCATTTCCAACATAAATATATTCCCCATCGGGTTTTCCCCATTTGTTCCTGTGCCAATATTACCTTTTAGCTTAACCTCTCCCTAATCCCTTGGTCCTCTCCCTCCCCAGGGCATTGCCTGATGCCTGTGGGCTGCACAACCTCCTTGGAGACAACTTCGTGTTTCTGGGCCAGTGCAACCCAAGAACTGTAAAGCCTGATGCCCTTACCCAGCTAAATAATTAATAATCACTCCTCTGATCCTATGATTAACATGGCCAGCAGCCAAGGTCATGCCACAGAGCGCTTCCTGATGAAGATCAGCCTCTGATGGATGCCCCATCACCTTTGACAGTCCAGAGGAGGGCAAGGACCTTCTCAGTAGATCCTGGGGCAGGTCCCTGCAGAGCAGCCCCCATGGTGAGCTCTGGTTTTGAACTCAGCCTGCTTGCTGCTCCCTTTGATCTCCCCTTCATTAGTCTTTCTCCTTTGCTTTCGAACGTAATTAATACTTCCCTGATCAAAAGCCCCAGTGCAAGGAGAGCTTTAACAACTCTTGTTTCACTGTGTGTTCCCATTAAAGGAGGGCTTGAGCGGAGGGGAGGAGTGACACCTCATTTGGAGCCTCAAAACCGCAGTGCCAGGTCTGGTCTCACTGCCAGGACCATAAGAGTCAGAGCACACCATGTCCCACTTCTTTCCAGCACCTAGCCACCCAAGCACAGGTTCTCCAGGGGACTCAGGACCTACATGATGACTGCTTAGGGTCTGGCCAAACACCCATCTAAACCAGTAGCAGCACCCAGAGGAGGAAAGGACCAGGGCAAGCACATGGATATTTTCTCCCAGCACCTTCCCACCACCCAGGTGCTGTCACCTCACTCCTGAGCCAGAGGAGGACCTGTGACATAACCCTCACAGTATTTCCACGTCCAGCCCTGACCTACACCCAATTCTTATAACTCAGCATTAAACTCAAGCCCAAGCTTTGAGAAATCCTAATCCCCTCCCAAAACCCTTACAAGCCTTGCTGCTTGGCTCCTTGACCCACAATCAGATAATCCAAGAGCTACCTGATCAAAAGTCCCTGGTTTAACCTCCCCCACTGCCACAAACCCCCAGCAGATACCCCATAAGGCCTTAACTGGCTCATGGGGCTGTGGAAAGCAGCCATGGTTGCTGAGACTGGGGGGAACAGCACAGGGCAGAAGGTGGTTTCTGGGATGATTGAGAGCATCGGGCACCCACAAAGCTCAGCTTGCTCCCTCCCTCCCAGCACAGACACTCTATGGACCATTAGATTGGCTTGCAAGGGCCACAAAAGATCGCATGATGTCTCTTCTGCCAGCCATATGCCTCTTACCAACCAAAACCACCCACTCAGGATGAGCCAGAGCTGAGCTGCAGCCCAAGGCACCAGGAGGAAGATATTGGATCCAAGCCCCAGCTTTTACTGAGGATCTCCAGAGCCCCAGCTCCTCCCTGCATGGGGTGAAATGCTGTTTCCCCAGGCAGGTTGGGGAAGGAGATGCTGATCTTACGTTTTCATCTGTCAGCAAGCAGTTTTCAATTTTGCTGAAAGGAAAAAAAAAAGCCACCATGCAAAGCCTGTTTAGGCCTGGCCAGATACACCTTTCCCTGAGACATGTGAATTTTGATAAAAACATGCTGCCTGCACGCAGCATCCTCTGCTGCAGCATCCTTCTCCCCTCCTGCTTCCCCTGCAACTCAAAGACAAAAGGAAACCGAAGATATTTTTTACATCAAGGGTTGCTTTTTGGGCTCACCAGAGCTTTGCTAACCTGCTCGTATCCCAGCCTTTACATCAGCCAGGACAGCAGCATGGCCCACGCAGGGACCTGCCGACACCAGAGCCAAGGTCATTACACCCAGGTGACATTACCCAGCAGGCGCATCCAAGGGGTTGGCTTTGCTCCCTGGCACCGTCAGCCTGTCCAGACCCTGCAAAGACACATAAGGTGACATTTTCCAAAGAATTTAACTCACCCTGACAAAAAGCTGACTAAAAAATCCTCCTGTCTGTACGTATCCCCACTGGGAAATACTGTTCTGGGGGGAACAGGCTGTTTCTACTGGCATTTATTAGTGGGAAGGAAAGGGAACAAGCTCTTTCCCAAGGTAGGAAACCCACAAGAAGATTATTTCCTCTGAAAAGGCATTTGGTTTGGCTCTAATTTTTATTTTGTGCTGCAGCAGGCACGATGATACACATCTGTTCCAAGGCAAAAGGAGAACACAATGCTCTGATCCACTCGGACAACCCCAACTGCCCCCCTCCTCGTTATCATGGTTCAGCTTTCCTCTCAACAAAAACATTGGCTTTTATTCCACCTGTGAACGAGAAGGAAACCGAGCAGCTGAACGTCTTGCGATGCTGAGCCCTGGAAGCCCTCAGGCATTTTGGGAACGAGCCTCTGCCCCACAAAACATGGATTTTTTTTTTTTTTTTTTTTTCTCCTTTTCATCCTTGCAGCAAGCAGGAGGATGCACGCTTCAGGGTAAAGAACAGGGAAAGCCTGAAGCTTCTTGGGTCAGGGAAGCTACAAAAAAAAATCTCATTTCAAGTTGTTTTCACAGCCTTCCCCTCGCCTCGAGCTGCTGCTGCAGACACAAATCACAGCCCCCAACTCGGGCAAGCCAGCCCCACAGTCACCCTCAGCAACTGGAAAACATGGCTTAGGAGCAAAGGTTTTATTTGCCTTGCCTTAGTCTTGTGCTGATAACATAAGAGGGTGGGAATGGGGTGATCTTCCACCTTGGGGGTGTCTCCTGGGGACCTGCCTGCCCAGCACTGGGAGGTCCCGTGGCTGGAGAAGAGGGTCAGCAGGGCTGGTCCTCATACACAGCACAGGGAAAGAACAAACTAAAAGAGCTAAAGGAGATGGGGGAGGAGGACTGGGGAACTCAAATGCAACAAAGAAAAAAACCCCAAAGCATGGATAAAATAGAGCAGCAGAGCAGGGGGGACACTCAGTGCATACTGCAGCCCAGGACTGTCTGGTCCTGCTCCCACCACTGCTTGTCCAAGCTTCATCCTCCAGCAATGCAAGGATCTATGCCCAGGGATCACAAACACAACTGAGCAGCCAGAACCCGCACTCAGCCCTTTTTGCAAGCACATGATTAGGGCAACAGGGTTGGTTTTTTTTTGTCTGGTTGTCTGTTCTTGCATCCCTTAAGATGCTATACCATAGTTCAGATCCCAGCCCATACCATGCTCCTGCTGCTCCCCTCCTGCCTAAGCTCAAGCTGCCAGCAGTAAATGCCTTCTACTACTTAAAAGCCTTTCTAATATAACTTAAGAATAACTCAAAGTTACTTTCAACTTCTTTAGCAGTGAGGAAATGTGCCCTCTCAAAGCCAGGATAGCTGTCCCCACGCAGGGCAGCCTGTTCAGCATCTGTCCCAGGCAAATCAGAGACTGCAGTAGGCTGGAAAAATTCATCCAGCTCTGAACACCATCAGGAAGCATTAAAAAAAGACAGATTTAATGTCTCTGGACAGGGAAAAACCTGTAAAGGTTTGTATTTTTATGCACCCAGCAGCAGAAGCTGGGAAATATTAAAATAAGCAGACTGAGCATGGGATATTAGGAAATGTTTTTACAGGCTCATTTTATGTCAATCCCTCCCCTTACCAGCCCAGTACACTTATTTTTTGCTGTCCCACGTGCCTTCCCAAAGAAGGGAATGCATGACCTCAGGATAAATCTCCTATAAGGGATGCGCGGAGACAGGGATACAAGCTCAGGGAATTGCCATCAGAGGAGTCAGGGGTGTCAGGAACTAAGTTATGGAGGTTATGGAGTTTAGGGCTTTTTTTTCCCCCCCTTCTCCTTTGTTGGGTATGACATAACCCTCTCAAAGCTATTTTTAAGCCCTCGTGACTTGTTTCATCTCAGGACAGACGCTGGTCTCAGGAGCGGGAGTAATTCCTGCACAATAGCATTATTCCAAGAGGCATGGCACAGTCTCGGCTGGTCACCTTTTATATATGCTGAAACAGTTTCTAAAAATACCTGAATTTTTTGTAACAGAAACAAGGGAGATAGAGAGGAGAGGGAAAAAAAAAAACAGTTTGGTTTTCCTGATGCATTTCCTCACCCCTGAGCTCATTGGAGGACACTGCTGGGGACAAACAGCCCAATTTCTCCTTCCCAGAGCCCATCCCAGACACCCTCATTTTGGGATACATCAGCAGAGCTGAGGATTTCAACCATTTTCAGATAGAAGGGAAGACCAGGACTGCCCCTTTCTTGGGGGGGCTCTTCCCAGGACAGCTCTTCCTTGAGCAGGGAAAAACATCCCACATCCAGAGCTATTGCAGCAGGGAGAGATGGGTAAGGACAAGGTCCATGAGACATCTCACATGCTTTGGCCTCCAGGGTTGCCACACCTGAGGGAAGGGCAACATGTCCTCTGAGCTCCCATCTCTCCTCGTAACCCTCCCACTTCTTTGTATGAAATGAGTTTGAGGGGGTCTCAGCCTCAAAACCCATGCAGTGAGGGCTGGGGAGGTTTTGTGGGATATCTCCAAGCTGTTGGATTTGCAAAGCAACTATACACTCATATTCTGGGTGCACCAGGGAGCACACAAAAGTTGCTGGGTCAGCCCTGGTCCTGGCATCAGGGTCTGACAAGAAGCTGTGGTGCTCCTGATCCGACAGCCTTAGCATCCTTGAGGTTTCCTGCTGGGCAGATGGGATGTGCCTCCAAAATAAAACCAGCCCTCCTGCCTGGTCCCAGCACCTCCTCTCCCTTCCTACAGCTGGGCAGGGAGGGCTCAAGGTTGGGATTTCAGATGGGAGAACAAGGGAAGAAAACCCCAGTGAGATGGCAATCTGCAGCCAAAGCCAACCATAAGCACCTTCAGCCCTCCACCTCCAAACAGCACCCAAATCCTGTGGGAGGATGGCTGTCCCATTTTGTGTCCAGGTTGCCCCCCTCCAGGAGAAGCAATGCTCTGAGGAGGGGATATCACACCAAGAGATGCAGGACCCACCCATAGCCCCTGGGAGTTTATGGGGTGCTGTGCACCCCAAACACAACAGAAATCTGCCCGACCACAGCTTCAAAGCCTCAATACATGCGGGGGGGCACAGCCCAGAGCTCACAGGACTATCACAGGGCACCAGCCAGCAGCTCCACACATGAGGGTTAATTTTGCCTGACTTTCAGCATGGGGAGAGCTGGTGCTTTCCTTTTGCTGTGCAGAAGTGGAACAGGTATGCTGCTATCGGGGTGGGGAGAGCATCTCCAGATGCACCAGAACCACTGAAACCCTACAGTGCACCAGCAGCCCATCCCCCCCCAGATCTGAAACTCAACCACAGCCAAAACTCGAGGTGATCTGAGTACACACGCGTGTGCAATTTACACACACCCCCCGACGAGCAAGAGCTCAGACACTCCAGCAACACATCCCCACCTCACCCAAACACACAGCACCCTCCCTCGCTCCTGCCCACACACACGCAAAGCTGTTTAAACAGACCATCCTATTTTTCCTACGAGCTTTAAGGGAAGCAATATATATATATATTGCAGTTGCTTCTATACTTAAGCACTTGGCTCTTACTGAAGAGAGGGAGCAAGGCAGATAGCGATGGGTAATCCAAGCAAACATCTTTGGGCCAGAAAGCTTGAACCCATGTAACTAAGTGATGCCTTCTGAAGTTTCAGGCACCAGCACACACATCTCACCATCATCTCTGAAGCAAAGGCGGTTTCAGGAAAATTTCTCTAATCCTTTCCAAGTTATGAAGATTTAAATCCTTTGCATTTTCATCAAGTGTATTCCAGCTCACAAGGAGGAACAGATCCTCTCTAAGCATGCCAACAGCAGAGTCAAGCATGTATGGAGTTAGGAGCACTTCTTCATGGCATCCTATCCACATCCCATCCCTTACAGGACCTTTCAGCAAAAAAATATATCAGTCACAGCATTATTTATGTCTATTTTCCCCCAAGCTCAAAAGCAGCCAGCTGTATTTTGTTCAGCCTGTCCCAAAAGGCTCCTAACAAAGAGGAGACCAAAACTGGAACATGTGCTGGATGATTTTGAAAGCTATGAATGACTGCAGCAAGGAAGCAGCTGGGAAGTCCCCCGGCAGACACAGCCCATTGGGATGCCCCATGCCCTGCAGGGTCCCCATTTCTTGTTGGAGGGGCTGAAGATTGGGGGAGGGAGAGGGAGAAAAGGCCACGTCTTGTTCTAGTGGGCTCTCAGCATCATCTAGATCTGCTCATCCAGCTTCCTCCCCCAGCCTCTTCTCTGCAGGCAATGCTAGAGTAAGAAAGGCTTTGAGACATGATATAACTGTTGCAGGGGCCGTTAAACCCTCCCAGGCTCATCAGCAGAGGAGTCAAATTCCTCCTTCACACCATTCATGGAGAGCATACATTCTCAAGCAGCTCACCTGGCCCTGGGAACAACAGCTTTTGCTTTTAAACTGAGAAACAAGGGGTAGAAATTCAGGGTAACAACAGCCACGTGAGGACCAAGACTCAACAGCAGATGGTAGGAAGAACCTGCTGGTGGAAGAGCTGTAAACCCAGGGCAAGGAGCAGAGCAAGGGACAAGGGATGGACATCCAAAGTCCATTTTTCTCATTTCCCAGTAGAGCTGGGAAATGGGGACAGAACCTCGCTCATCTTCATTTCCTAAGTTCTTGAGATGATCCCAAACATCTGGAATTCCCAAACTTCTGTAGGCTACAAAGCCCTTTCCACCAGGCTGATGGATGGATGGTTCCTCGCCAAGCCAAACCCAACACAATCCTACCTACAGCTCCCCATATTTCTTCCGATGGGCTGAGATGATGTTCTTTGCCACAGACCTTGCCTAGGAGCATCCCACCAGACCAGGGGACGCCAAAATGAACACTTCATAATGGAAGGAGGAAAGCAAACATCAACCAGAGGAAGAATTGCAAAAAAGCAGCAAGATAAAAAAAATGAAGCCCTTCAAAGTCAGTGTCTCAAGGTTTGAAGGAACACAGCCTTAATTTCATCAACTGTGAAAACCCATTAGCATCTTACTAAAGTCCATTTAAAATATTCACCTGGAGGATATTTTAAGCAAAACGGCCGCTGTGTCTTAAAAGCTGCTGCAAAACATTAACAGCCACATTGAAACTCCCATCCTGTGGCGGTCGCATCCCGGTGGGTTTCGTGAAGGTGGCAGCAGGGACAACACCACGGGGTGACTCAAGAGAAAGGACAAGCAATGCAAGGCACCCCTTGCCAGCTTTGGAGGAATAAGGTCTGGAGCAAAGTCTGGCCTCGCTGATGGTGGTTTTCCCACCTGGTTGCATCCATGGGTCCCTGCAGCACGTTGCAGGGTGATGTGCAAACCCTGCAGCATTAAAAGGTGCAGGGAAGGGGCTTTCCCAGGGTCACAGCCCAAATCCAAGAGGGATGCATAAGCCCCTTTCTCCTCCCCACCAGCTCACAGGAGATTTTTGGGGTAATTCTTGGCTTTTTTCCCCCTCTCAAAAGCACCATGGTTGTTTATTTAACAAGCCCTAGCTCTGCCATGGTGGGGAATTAGAAGGCAAGAAGCTCTCCGCTGTGGCCTCTGATTAACAAAATATATTATTAGCATCCCAAAGTGAGCTTTACCAGTGCCTATAAATACGAGCCAGCAGTGACTCAGCAAAGCTGTAGCTATTCCTCCCCCCCACACCCCTCCAATTTCCCAGGTAGTTGCATCTTGGGGTGTGCATGTGTGCGCGGTCCTGGCTCCCGGGATGCTGCGCAGGTCACCATGGAAACCCAACGCTGCTGAAATCATCCCTACTCCGGAGAATCCTGCACTAAAATTTCCCCCCAGCCTGGCCAGGGATGGCCCAGGCAGACATGGGACCAGGCTGTGGCATAAATTGGCAGCACAAGAAGAAGGAAAATGGGGCTTTGAGCTCTTTTTTAAGCTATTCCTGGCCTTTAAAGCCACCCACGTGGCAGGGAATATTCTCTGTTGTCTTGTATGAGGCTGTGCTGGGCACCCTGCCCTTGTCCGGCACCCAGTCTACATGCTAAGCCACAGCCAGGGCATCATGTCATGCTTTATATTTTTTAGCTATAGCAAGGTTACCTTGGCAATAGCAATCACGGGATATGACATGAAAAAGCACATTAGAACGAGGGTTTCCCACAGCCTTGGGCAGCTCTGTCCACCACTAATTAATCCTGCCATGAAACCAAGCAGATTTAATACATCTGCCCCCCAAAAATATCAACACCAGTAACATTTGGGGTTTCTAACCGCCTTTCATACATCATATTAGTGGACTCATCTAGCCCCAAGGCACAAAAACCTTCAGTTGTTACAGAGCTTAAAGGATTTTCATTTGCAAATTCACCATGCTAAGCAGGGCCCTGGAGCAGAGACAGGCAAAGTTTTCCAGGAAAAAAAATTCAGCCCAAAAAAACCCCACAGAACGCTTGGCAATCCCCAAATTTCCATGCCTTTGTCCAAGTTTCAAAGAGCTGTTTGTGCCTGGAGGATGCCAGTGCTGTTTCGCTGAGCATTTAAACAAGCTGCTGCCATGGAAAAGGAGATTTGCATTCAGAAGCTCCCTGTGATTTTGCTTTTCCACTCCTATTGCAAAAAAGATTTTGTTTGAAAGCAATTTTGATAGAAATTTCTGTTTTGGCTAACCAGTGAATCACAACTGGAGCACCGCGGGATGGCTCAGACTCTCCTGGACCAGACAGCACAGGAATGGGCACTGCTGGGTGAGACAGAAGCTGTAATTAATATTGATTAATAATAACAATTAATATTAATTAATTACTCCATTAGTATTTTCAGGTAGGTATCAGCAGCTTCTGATTGGTGAAATAAGAGGGAGGTGGTGGTCAAAATGAGCAGAGTTTTCCCCCATCCGAAGTCCCGACCCAGAAGCAGCCGCATCCCCGTGCCTGCAGCCAACTCTGCAGCAACCCACTCACTGCTCTGCTGCCCTCTGGGGCCAGAGGTCCCCCTGATTAATTATTTAGCATTGCACACCATAAATCACGAAGAATTTGAAAGGGAAACCTTCCCATGTGAGGCAAGCAAGGTCACCTTTCCCCTGCCAGGTCTCAGCTCTCACGTTCCTGGGTTCAACACTGAGATACCAGCCCAGCAGGAGAAGATGCTGTAATTACATCCAGCTCTCTTGATGGTCACATACAGCAACCAGAGATTTGGTCTCCCCATCCCAGCACCACAATGATCCAAATAAACAAGGAAGCAGACGAGGTCTGGGGTGAAGTTATTAGGAAACATCAAGAAATCCTTAAATCCAAGTCATCTCAGCAAGTATCGCTGTGGCCAGGCTCTGCCAGGACCACTGGTCCCAGGGGATACTCAGCTGGCTCCTGCAGACCTGGCCCTGCAAATCTAACTTTGCTTTGGAGACCCAACTACCCTTAAAATTATTTGAGGTCTCCAAAGCTGACAAGGCAGCACATCCCTAAACCCGCTGATTTTATCCTTCCTATTTATAGCCATCTCCCCATCCAGGCCACGCCAGAGCATCTCCAAGCCCTCACCAGCACAGCTCGGTCCCCACAGAAGAGGAAGGAGGAAAGCCAGAAACTCTGGTAAGGTCAGGGACAAGGCTTTTAAAAATGTAAATGAAGGCCAAGGAGTTGGCCTAATCCTGCAGGCAGGCACTCTGCAACATGTGAAAATGAGATTAGCACAAGGTCCCCTTGGCACAGGTCGGGTCCATCTGCTTGGTATTCTCCTTGCAGAGGGTCTCTGTGAGGACAGGACCAAACCCAGAGCTCCCAAGGACATCTCCCACCCCAGCACCATCCTGCTCGGGCATAATCATCCTGGCAGGTGTCAAATGGGGGGAAAAAAAGATGCAATTTTGGGCCAAATCAGCATTTCATTCATAGAACATCACTGCTGATGCCGCGTCCCTCAAAGGGAAAGGAAAGTACAAGGAAAGCTGGAAAACCCTCTTCCAAAGCTTTGGGGAAAGGCTTGGTTTTCCTTTCAGCATTTATTTGGGTAGGGTTTTTTCGAAAAGTGGCTGGAAAAATCGGCTTTGCTGTCAAGCTCCAGTGCTGGCCCGCAGCCCTTGGCCACTGCTGGGGCTCCTCCAAGCCCAGCCTTGCTGCATCCCTGGTACCTCTCCGGTGCTCTCAGCTGGGCTGCCCCAGAGGATCATAAAGCCTGCTGAGCCACACTTCAAATCAGCACCTTTAAGAAACACTTCCACTTAAAATATGGCACATCAAACTCCAAACAAGACAGCCATGTACAAGCTGAGGATGGCAGAAAAGATGCTTTAACACAGATGCTTTCCAGGGGCTCAACTCTGAGCCCAGGCTAAGGACCAGAATAACTTTTATTCACCCCAATCCCTGGTGCCATCTGTCTGCTGCTCACCAGCCTCCTGATACCTTCCCTGCTCTCCTGGAGCAATTTCAGCCCAAACACAGAAACCAAAGGGAAACTGAGGAACAGAGCATTGATGCCACCTGTCAGCTCAGCATGTTTTCAGCCCCATGCTCTCCACTGGAGCCTCTTGCCCCCCAACAGACACCTCTACATCTCTAGGAAAGCCAAAAATGTGCATTTTTAAGGCTGCCCAGTTAGGGCACCCCCAGTTCCAGCAGACCCCATCCTCACTCCCCACTCAAGTGCCAGCGCAGGTGCTGAGAGATCTCCCCTCTGCTAATTTCCAGCGCTGTTTGCACAGATAAGCCATCCCTGAGCAGACTCAGCTCCCCTCACTGGGGTGATTAATAGCGGTTTTGCTAGTAAAACAAAAGACCATTAAGAGCACTAATATTTGCTCTCCCTACTCCCTGCCTACTTCATTTCATACTTCAATGCAAGCCCTGCGCGCTTTCCTCAATGAGGAATTAATAAGGGCGTGAAGCCACATTGATTTCCTCTACTACAGGGGATCGGATACATCCCCCTGAACCCAGACCCACTGGCTATGAAAGCAAGGATGGTCCCAGCCCCATCCACCCAGAAGAGGGATAAATCCCAGACCAGGATGGAAACAATGGGGATGCCCTGTCTCCATCTGAGACCAAGTTTTCTAATATTAAATAGAAGAGCAGCATTTCCACAGGGCTTTTAGCTGGCCTGGTGATGGAGAGAATCGCATATGCATCCCTATCCCAGCCCTGCAGCAGCAGGGACCCCATTAACATAGAAAAGCTTCATTAAAAGCAGCTCCAAGCAGCCCAGACCCCACAGCCTCTAAAGAGTTTGGAAATCAGGAGAGAAATCCCAAGGGACCAAATCCTGGGAAGAAAAGCCCACTTTGGGGTTACTCACTGCTCACCGGTGCCAGCTCCTCCACAGCTTGCGGGGCGATAACCTTCCCTTCCCAAAAACCTGCAAGACAGAAGGAACCCCCTTGCTCTGAGACCCTTTAGGGGGATGCTGAAGCTCCTTGAATTCTTTTATTCCAATGGTCCCACCCTCCCCGGGTGGGATGTATCTGGGCTAAAAGCCCTGGGGAAGGAAGGTTGAGCACCTTTGGGCTTATTTGGGCTATCAGCTGGGGTGGTGATTTGCTCCAGTGCTTGATATAAGAGCTGGGCAAGTCAGTATAACACAGGCCAACAGCCCCATGTGATGGGATACACATTTTCCATCAGGATGCACAAATTCATTAAAATATAACCTTTTTCGCAGGGTAGGAGCAGTTTCCTGTTTCAAAAGTATCTTTGGAATGCAGTCATGAATTTTCCCATATCCCATTCCCAACAAAGCTGATGGCCACAGGCCACACCCATGTTGCCACTCCATTTTAATAGGCGCTTTTTTTTTAACCCACTTAAAAGCAACAAGTCAACCTGAAATCACTCAGCTGCAATACAAGGCCTGAGCACATTGGTTGAGCAAAATCATCGGTGCTCAAAACCAGCGGCAGTTTTGAATCCTCATCCCCATCACGGCCAGGCTGTGATTTGAAACTCAAGGATGTTCTGCCACTGGGATGACTGGGCACTGGGAATTTGGGGATTTGGACCCTCCATGATGTGGCTTGGAGCTGGAGCGTGGTGTTGAGGGTGCCGACCATGACACCAACACCAGGCAGAGCACCAGCACTGGAGCTGCTGGACTCTCCTGGTGAGCAATGGACTCAAGCCCCCAGAAAGAGCCCATCATGGACCATCTCACCAAAAAATCCTGAATTATCACCGAGAGCAAGGATTTTGATTTCACCCCAGCACTTGCCCCTGGGAGCCAAGACCCCAGCAGGCAAGGGAGTGCCCTTCTCCCCCAAACCATGTGCTGAGCATCAAGAAGCACGTTTTGGAGCATCTCAGAGATGAATTTTCATGTCCCATGTTTCAAATGGTCCAAGGATAAAGTTGATCCAGGAGAAGGCTGTTTCACCATGACCATCCCATGGGATTTCTCCCAGGAGAAGGCACTGTCTGCTGCCGCACAAATGCGGCAGGATGGGACTTGCAGGTCTGCAGGCCAGGGAAGGGCAATGGAAATGGGGAAAAAAAGCAGATTTGAAAATATTGCTCAAAGCAAAGGCTTCTTAGGGGATTATTTTCTTTCTCCTTCTCAGTTTCTTACTATATTCTCCACAGGTTTTCCCTGGGTGGCTGGGACCCAAGGCGCTCCCGGGCTCGGCACTGCTAACACATATTTCTGTATTCTCACATCTCTCCTAGCTAATCTTTAGGGAAAGAGGAATTGACAAACTGGTGAAAAACTGACTGACACTCCAATCAAAATACAAAAGAAACAGAAATAAATGGCTCTGAAAAGAATCGCTATTTAATTAGAAATTACATCTGTGCCAGTGAGTCACGGTGGGGAAGCGATACATCAGCAGGCTCGGCAGCAAAGGGCACCTGCCAGCAGCATGACAATGGGGACCAGCTCCATCCTGGGGCCATGATGGGAGATTTTGGGGGGACAGAGGGGACCCCCTGCCATCGGGGTCCCCTGCTAAGCCTTGCTGAGCTGAGAGCCACCCTGCAGGAACCAGCCTGGCACGACCCAGGAAAATAAAACGCCTGCGAGCTCGAAAGCTTTGCAGAGAAATCCCCTCCCAGCAGTTTTCCTGCTGGAATGGGAAAATCCCTGGTACATCAGATCTAATGAAAGGCATAAATAAAGATTGCAGAATGAGGGAGGGAGAGAGATTAGGGACATGGGAATAAAATCTCTCCTCTCTCTCTCCATCGCGCTCCAGCAGTGTCCCTCCTGTGGGGAAACCCCGACCCTCCACCAGTGGGGTACCAAAGCTGGGCAGCATTTGGGAATCCCTCCCAACTCCTCTGGGAGACCCTGAGAAAGGTGGGGTGGGGTGGGGTAGGAGAGGATCTGGCAGGAAGATGGGGGCATGGATAAGTCACAAGGGACACGAGTGCTGACAGTGGGGTGGTCCATGACCCCCCGAATCTGGGCTGTGATGCACAGGTGGGAAGCAGCATCCTCGGGGAGGCTCCCACTGAAAGCTGTGTCCTTCACCAAGTTCTTTGCAGGGAGGAATTCAGGCTTTGCAAAGCAGCAAATAAAAGCAGAAAATAAATTTAAAAAAAAAAAAAAAAACCAAAAAAACACACCCTATTTCTATTCTTCCTCCACAAATGATGAATCCACCAGCAGCTGGGCTGCGCTGCACAACAGCAGCTGGAAACACGTCGCCTTTCACAGCAGGAGCAAGGCAGGACAGATGGACATCTCTCCCCACAGCCGCTGCTTTGCCACCCAGTGCTGGGGGTGCTCAGGGCCAGGGGGGCCCCTCGGCATGGGACCAGCTGAGAGTGCCCATCCTGGGCTTTGGAGCAAAGGAAAGCAGGAGCGAAGGCTGGGGCATGCTGCAGGCTTGGCTTCTCAGATGTCTTGTGAAGGCTGAGCACACGCCACAGCCTTTCTGTTCCCATCCTAGGGGAAGAGCTTTCTGGCTCCCCCTCATTTCACATCCTCAAGACACCATCCAGAGGGTTTCAGAAGGCGGTAGGAAACATGGCTCCAGCCTCTGACCTCATGCTGGAGGCTTTGGACATCCCTGCAGGGATATTTCTGCTTCCTTAGGTTTTCCAAGACTTTCCAAGGCAGGTTTTTGGGCAGCACTGACACTCAGGGGCCCACTGTCCAGTGCTGGTAATGGGTATTGTCGAGCATCTTTTATCAACCTGGCTTGGACCAAAACTCCTTGGGCTGCTGGTACCCATCATGGAGGCGACAAGCAGATGCCTATGGGAGAGGGGAAGAGCAAGTCATGGATGGAGCAGTGTTTCCTCCCCAGCCCATGTCTCAGCCGCTCGTTTTATCCCTCACTGTAGTTTATTCAGGTCCTCCTCTGGCCAAAGTCATTCGATACGTTTTATCACGTTCACCGGATCCGCTGTGTGCATTCAGAGGCGAGACCTCACCCTGTCCTGCATCACTGGTCCAAGGTGGATTTCCCGGGAGCAGCACCTCCATCTCAGTTTTACCACCTCCACTCTTTCTCCAAATTACTGTCCTAATATCCCCGCTGATTTTCGGCTCTGCCTGGTTAAAGGCAGAGGCAGAGCGTGAGCTGGCGTTAACCTGCTATTAGAAGGAGCAGAGGAGAGACTGTCGTGGTTGTCAAGGACCTGGGTGGCTGCGCTGCCCCCGGCTGAGCTTTAGGTGCAAATTATTGCATGGGGGAGGTTCCTGCTGAAAAATTCCCACTGGTCATGCAGTTACCCTGGAAAATATCATTACAGCAAGGCTGTGCACCAAGGGATTGCTCGCTGGCATCCACCATGCACCCCAGCACTCCTGCCATCCCAGGGATCCACTGCTGAACCCCGACCCGAATGTCCCCTGAGAATCGGAAGAGCCCCCAAAGCATCATCTCACGAGAAGCTGCTCACGAAAGGATGAGTCAGTTAAGGTCCATGCCAAAAAGTGTGTTCAGCACTTTTGAACATACCCGGTAGGAGGCAATAAATAACACGTACGCACACACACTGCCTCGCCTCTTGCAGACCTGGGATTGCCACCTATCATTGCGGTTCAGTTCTAGGACAAGAAACTCTCCTTGCTCCCATTCCTGGCTGGATTTTCCCAGGCTGGATCTTCCCAGGCTGGATCTTCCCAGGCTAGATCCCCGCTTTGGGCCAATTCCCTCCCCTCGTTGGGGTCCCCCCCAGGCCAGACCCCCCCCCACACACACACACAAGCCCGTGGTTGTTATTTTCCTCCTGCCCAGGCAAGTCCTGCAGCAGGGACCTTTGACAGGATGATGCTCCTGCATCCCGGGCATGCTGGTGCTTTTTTACAGATCCTGCAGAAATTGGCCCCAAATATGACCCACGGCGGGGCGGGGGTGG
>VYZW01000159.1:1085-24964 GCA_013401315.1 Balaeniceps rex
TCTGACAATAACATTTCTATTGCACATTTCAGCGTGCACACTGTTTCATCAATAACTTCCACAGTGAGAGAAGACTGCAAACTCCTGAAAAATTCAGACAATCTAATCAGATCTTGTAACAGTTAGTCAATATTTAAAAAAAATACTGTGCAACGGTACAAATTCTAGCCAAAAAGCTAACATAACCCTGTACTGAGCTAAAGCTTCATACCATTTTGTTCCTTCCATAGGTGTTCCCATTATTCAGCTACTCCCATCTTTAAAAAGAAAAAAGGCTAGCTGAGGAACAGAGAGGCACAGAAATAAACATCAAGTTAAAAACTCGGCTATTTTTAACAAACTGCCACTGGAGTGTAACTCTAAGGCCTGTGGGAANGGAAGACCATCCGGGAGGAAAAAAAAACAAACACACAACAATAACAACACCACATGCAATTATCTTGAACATCCTGAGGATGAAACATGTCTCCAACAACGAATCAAAACCATGGCTCCCTCCCCAGCAGGAAGGGAAACAATCAAAGAGCAAGAGTTATCCAGACACTTTTCACCAGTGACTAAGTTCACAAGAACCTAGCTCTCAAATAAATTTCCCCAGGTTTTGAGCAAGAAGAGAGTGTTGCAACAAGTAAATGGTTTAGCCAAAAGCAAAAAGGAGACCAGAGGAAGGGAAGGAGATGCAGGCACATTCCAGGCTGACCTACCACACCCTCTCAAGGAATGGAGGTGTTTCATGGATCAGACAGGCCTTGACCTTAATTTGGAAGAGGGTTTTGTTAATACTAGTTGACAGCAGAAGGCCTGTTTTAACAAGCGTTTGGCCTTGTTTCATCCTCTTTCCCTCCACTACGTAGTAACAACTCTGTCACCCCTCCCTTCCCCGCAGACATAAGAAAATCCCCCATTTCAAATACTTACTCTCGGACTGGAAGAGGAAGCCATGCAGCCATACACATATAAGCGTAGAAGAAAACGTCAACCCAACCAGTTGCCAGGGTTCAAGTCCATCACACTGGGCATTCACAAAGCTCGTTGCCTTCTCCCAATACATCTGGAGGATTTCCTTGTAGGGAATAATGGCATCCTGCACAAAAGCACATGAGACCAATACTGAGAAAAGTCCAAATGCCCACAAATAGGGCATCAAAAAGCCTATGAGTCTACTGTCTACTAAAAAGGCGCTTTTCAGTATGCAGACCCCATGCTCTCCTTAATTCCTGTAAACAGAACAGGTAGGAGACAGTTGTCCTTCATTTCTAGTTAAGAGCTACCAATTAAAATACACATCTTGAAAGATTTCAAATATTCAGAGAGAAGGGCCAAGGGCAGGTGAGTAAGATGTGCAAGCTTCACAGTCCCAAGACTCATCAGCGGGTCTTTACCATGGCCCAAGAGAAATAATTGTGTTAATCTCAATATTTTGTCCAAGGAATTATTAGGCGGTAAGTGAAGACTGAACTACTACAATACACCTGTCAGAGGAGCCACCATTCATCAGGTACCACCAAAACAGGTCTATTAAGCACCCAGGGCTGGATTTTTAAAGAAGATGCAAGTACTCAGCAGCTCCTTAAGTTTAAGATCTAATTAGTACAAAGGAGGATGGAAGAGACAAACGCTGCTGCTGCCAAAAAAAGCCCCAGAAAACTGTGATGCAGTAACAATTACAATGTCAAACTAGCGACTACTGTCAGGACAGAGCCCAAGTACCTAATCAATATCTTCAAAGCACACTCTCTTCAAGAGTCTCAGAAGAACAAGGTGGGGAAAAAAGGATGTACAGACAGGAAGAAGGCCATTTTCCCCCAAAACAGGTGTCTTCAGTACAATTCTCCGCAAAAAGGTTTCTAGAGAAAAGAAGAATCCAGGTAACCACACCGTGTTTGGGGCTATGACCAAAAACAAGTATTTGGGAGGTTTGTTGCACATTACAGACAAAAGCTTGTGCATTTTACTTTACATTTTTTAAAGCTTCTTCAGCTGCCACTCTTCCTAACCCCCCTCCCCTTTTAACCTACCGTCAAGCCTAGTTTTCCCCAGTTTTGCTGGAGAGTTTTCCAGGGGGATCTTCAGCACTACAAAGCTTCACCCTCGAAACAACAGAGAAAGCACACGGGGGGCCTTTCAAAAGATTTGTTAATAAACCTTGGAAGGAATACACCCTTGATACCTATGCTGTCATACTCCTGGTGGGTTTAGAGCAGCTTGGAAAGACGGATATAAATAAACCACTAAACTAAAAGCTGCTAAAACTTCCCTTCTCAGCACCCTTTACGGATCTCACTTCTGGGTCAAGTCAATAACAGAAGCAGCATTTAATTTTTTTTCAGGTCACATTTAGGGGTAATGTGTCATTTCAATACAACTGCAGAGGCTACAAATAGCCTAAAAAAAGCCAAGTTCTTCCAAATAATCAATGGAAAAAGGCAAGATTCCTTGCAAAAAAACCTTACTAATGAATATTCACTACTTTGGAAAAGCAGTAAAATGCATATAATGCAAGAGGGTTTAAAAATATTTCAGCAACCCAAACATAAAGCTAAAAACTTCCCGCAAAACAACAGTGTCAACCCATCACAGAGGACTAATATCACCCATGTCCCAGCACAGGTTGAAGGACACAGACTGAACTGGGCAAAACCAGGTTGCCTCAGAAAGAGCAGCACTCAGCTATGAGAAGACAAATTAGCACCCATCCACTTGGCAAAGGGCAATTTAAAAATACACCAACTACTTCAGCCTTGAAAACAAGACAGCCACATAAACCACTGCAATTAGGCAATGTCCTAGTTAATGCCCAG
Organism: Balaeniceps rex; assembly: GCA_013401315.1. Lineage (NCBI taxonomy): Eukaryota > Metazoa > Chordata > Aves > Pelecaniformes > Balaenicipitidae > Balaeniceps > Balaeniceps rex. Next base: position 3,887 of record VYZW01000159.1, read on the forward strand.
TCCGCCAATCTGGTCACCACAAAGCTGATTTAACCCTAGAATTTAAGGGAAGAGCTACCTTTTTCAACTAACCAGAGGTGGTACTTAAGTTTCATTGAGTTTGCACAATATTCTCTGAAAAATCCCTGGAAAGGCGTGTTTAACCAACAACAGCTACTTTGGTTCATTGCCTAGGAGCTAATGCTGGGATATCATCCAGTTTTGGAACTGCACTTAAAGGATGGAAACGGAGCCACTAATGTGCTGGTATCTCAATAGCTGTTCTCAACTGATGGCAAGAAAATGCTGCAGCATCAAATATAAAGTGGGTTGCGCTTTTTTTCCTGAAGATGGACGATACTGTAAGCTATAAGCCCAAAAGCAAAATGGAACATGACCTTCTAGACAGCAGTCACTTAAGTCAATGGCCAAGTTAAAATAAATTAATCTGGCAAGAGATTGATCCCACTCTTGGAAAAAGCTCTGGACAGAAGACCCCAGCCAACTGCGCATTTTGTTGTCAAATCACACACTCCCCACTAAAACCACTGCATTCTGCAGCACATCGGCTCTCCACTGGGACAGAAGGAAAATATAAGTCAGTTTTTCTAGACGCAACAAATACCGGTGGCAAATCTTGCATCCTATTACAGGGATAAGCAAACCCTCGGAAAAGCCGTTGGGTGATCCCCAGCAAAGTGCAGATGGGACATCTGCAGTGTGTGACAGCACAGTCACCCCAGAAGATATTTTCTCAGCCAGATTACCAGCAAAAAAGGCTCAGGTGCATAACAAAGACATCACGGGTGAATGAGCAATATCCACCTTTCTGCTCTTAGCTTACTGCACACAAGGCACTGTGCCTCTGCCTCACTTTTCCATTACTGAGATGCAACACAAAGCATTTTACCTTAAGTTTACCTCAAGCTAGAAGCGTCCACATCAGCACTGATATATGTATGTCCAAGTTTTGAACAAGAGAAGATTTTCATGACATTAATTCAAAACCATTGAAGAATTTATTTCCCTTTCTTGCCTTAAAGTACAATCTGAGATCACTCCTCAAAGAATATAGTTTGACAGGGTAAAGTTTTCTCTGTATTTCTCACTTTCTCCTTCTTCAGTCATTTCATACTTACAAGAGTTTGAAGGATGAGATTAATTTAGGAGGATACTAAAAAGAGGGATTTAAAAAAAAAAAACGATAAAATTGGCATGGAAAGGGAGTCAGCAACAAAATACAATTTCTCAGCTCCCTGGCTAACTACACACTCAGTGTTTCTAAGGTGCCTCTTTGCCCCAAAGTATCCAGCAAGACACGAGACATCTACATTCCGAATTAATAACTTAATCCTACAGAAACTAGAAGGCATTTAGAAGGTTGCATTCGAATGTACTCTGTTTTTATTACATCCAACATGTGATTGCAGCCTCATTGCTGTGGCCCTACACCACTTCCTTATTTTACGGGGAGGAGGCAGGGGTAATAAATATATTGCCTACATCCAGCCAAGCCATTTGAATCCCTTCCCCTGCAGCCCTGAAGGAGCTGCTCATAACAGAGTAAAAAACAGAGAATTTTTTTTTCCAATCAACCTCAGCCAAAAGAAATGTGTATCACATGCAGTAAGAAGGGATGCACTTCCAGCTTTGCAGGATTATAGCATCCTTTTGCCCCTGCTATTACCACTCCCCCAGCTGGGCTAAAGACAACAAGCTGGCCTGATTTTAAGCCTATCTACAGGACAGAATTTCATGTAAGACAACAACTTGCTTATTTGTGAAGACATCCAAAAAAAAAGGTTTCTCTTCCCATTATAGGAGAGTAGATAAGCTGGTTTTATTTCCTTAAGAGAACCTTCACCCCACAAAAGCTTCACAAGACACAGGATTATTTTAGAAGCAGTTTAAAAGCCTGACTTATGAGCACACTAAAAAGCATGGGGGAAAAATCTCCACTGGAGGATTTGTTTTTAATTCTCAGAGCATTAAGACAAGCCCAGGTATCAGATAAAATACTAATTGCTATCACTAGGACTTGCAGTGTTCATTTGTACCGATATTAACGCACTCAGCAACCCAAGCAGTTTACATATTGAATTTTTAGCTTCACGGATTAGGAATACATCCTTAGTACTTTATTTCTAAAAGCCATTAGCTTGCTGAGCTGGTTCCAGGGATAGCACTTATGCCACTACAAAAGAGGACAAATTAACTGCAGTAATGCTCTTCTGTCCCAGATGATAGAAAAGAAAGAGGGGGAGACAAAATGCCAAAGCTAATGAGGGAAGATTTTGCAGTTTTGCCAGAGCAGCATTTCCTCAGCTGCAAGTTTTAGGACTCAAATAAGCCTTAAAAAAGAAAAAAAAAAAAAGAGATTGAAACAAAGGCAATAAACTGGAGGACCTCACACTTTTGTTACAAGTGCCTCCTGTTTCTGGCACTGTAAAGTGGAAGCACTGTTACAGTTTACCTGTGGGAAGAGTAGAAAAAAAGGTTTTATCAGCAGTATCTTCCTTCCCCCAGGAGAGCATTTAAAGTGGGCCACAGAATAAAAGTAGTTTTTAAAGGCAAGTTTATTTTAAGCAATAACATGAGTCTTAGGCTCACTGTGCAAGTAGGAACTGCTACGATCAAACCACATCCTCAGCTTCCACCTGAATCCACACATTTTCCCAAACCAGGGATCCTCTGACCACCTCCCTGTGCCCAAACCTTAACATTTTGCATTTGCCATTTGTCTTTCCTCACTTCAACAGAGCTGATGAATGAGGCAGTGCGTCACACAACTCGGCACGTAGTAAATCAAGGCAGAGGGAGACTGCTCACAGCGACTGCACAAGCTAGGTCAACTCTGATTAGGGTAACGCATGGAATACAGGTATTGCCACTGTAATTAAGGCCTGTGCTCCTATGCGACAAGTTTTTCCCAGTAAAAGGCTTCCTGACTGAAAAGAAACCGCACAAAACCAGCAATGACACAGCAGCTTCATTTATTTATTCTTGCTCCTAAGAAGAAGGAAGACTTCAATTAGCAGTGCCTTAGCTAACACCTTGTTGCCAGTACCGGCTCTGGCCACAAAAGGCACATCAGGCCAGTGTAACTACGCAGCGTAACTGGCCTAGTCACAGGTAAGTACTGGACTTGCAGCCTTCAGCCAGCCAGCTTCCTACCGGAGAGCCAGGGAATGGGATTGAGTAACGCCACCTCAGCCTCGGAGGGTGCTAGCTGCTGCATGTGCCTGCAGTGTTTTGATTCGCACCCCAGTAATGAATCTGCTCCTCCGTCCCTCCCTGCCACCCCCAGCATGACAAATATCTTTACATAAGCACCAGGCAGAGAATATTTGTTAGTCAGCTCTTAATTATAGCTTGAGGTTTGAACTGTGTGCTGTCCCCCTCACCAAAGGATGTGGGCATACAGACCGATATCAGACACAGGATCTCTCAGAAATCAAGAATCATGAATCTTTAGATGCATGGAATGAACTATGTGAAAGAAACACGCATTCAGGTAATGCTCGTCTTACCACAGCTCCCTGGTATCACCAGCTTCCTCTGCATTGCATTTATTTCCACCACTGCCACACTGAACCCCTTTTTTTTTTTCCAGAGGGATGGCAAATCTTTTTTTTTTTGCCATATACAGTGCATGCAAAATGAATGTATACACACTATCCCATCAGCCCCAAGAGTTCAAGGGGAGTGGCTAGACAATGGCTAATTATAGCTTTAGCACAAAAAACAAACAAGGCAGCAACTCAGAGTAAGACCAGCAGCATTTCAGTTTCCACTGCAGAGAAGGAAGGTACAACTATCAAAACAGACGGAAAAAGGCTGATTTGAGGCTCAAAAAAAAAAATGTGTAGCTTTACAAGATGTGGTGGGTCTGATCTTGGCTGGATGCCAGGTGCCACCAAGCTGCTTTACCACTCCCCTCCTCAGTGGGACAGGTGCGGAGAAAATGAGATGGGAAAAAAAGATTAAGTCCATCTCAGCCAGACCCCAATACACAAGAGCCCAAAGGGCTTTCAAAATTAGGTACAATTTCCAATTTCATTTAACCCAAAACACGCACAAGATGTTACCTGTTGTTCACTTTGCTCACTACAAAAAACCAATTTATAAAAAAAGCAAAGTCTCTGCACACATCTAGGCACACTCCAGGTAGCACAGATCCCAAATCTCGTAAGAGACAGGATTCACTCAATGGACGCCCTATGTGAACCCATTATGGATCTCCTTGTGGGTAACCGGCTCCAAGAAGGTGCAGTTTCTGCAAGGAAACATCCTCTCCCGGCATCCGCAATAATTAGGATAAAAGCAGCGCTCAGTTCCCTGTGTGCTGGGACTCATCTGGACACATTTGTTCATTCCTCCACTTGGCATCCTCTCAGATGCGGATCACGCAGTCCTTTCTGCATGCCTTCTGGAGAACAAAATGGGTATTTATTTGAAACATTTTGCAAGTAGCTCAGTGCCATGCAGAGGTATACACAGCATTAAAAGATAAAGCCTTGGCGGGAGCTGTCTGAAAGCAGACGATTGCACGGCAATTGTTCTGGCGACAGGCATCCGTGAACAAAGGCAGCACCAAGACCTGGCACAGCTTCCCAGCAGGGTTATGCAAGCCTCCGACAAAATCCCTAGTATCAGCACAAACTGAATGCCGCTATTATACATTAAGGGCCCTGTTCTTGGGCAACTTTGACGACAGTGCAGGATTCTCAAAGCCTATCTTATCAACAACAATGCACAAAACCCTTCGGCCCCTGAGATACCTAGTCACATGCCCTTCCCGATACGTGGCATGGATGGATCTCGATGAGCTAAGAGGGGAGAAGGAAATGGAAACGCTCAGAACACAAGGGCTTCCAAGCGACTTTTACCTGCAATTTTCTAGGAAACACAAATCTTTCCTAAAAAAGAATAAAGAAAAGCGTACCAGTCACCACAGCCCACTGCAAAGAGACCAATGCACCTGCTACTACAACATCAATCGAAAGAATCCACTTCTCAGTTACACATCACACTCTAAGGACAATACTAAAACGTACTTCAAAGCCCCTACCGCTACACTAACCAGTAAAGGGCCACTGCCGTTTAGCCACTGCATAAAGAGGTTTCAGTACTAAATACTCCAGAAGGAAGGCCTGCTAATATTTGAAAGGGAATGTCTTTGACCACCTGGGACGCAGGGAATAAGAGCAATAGTTCTAGGTCAAAAATGCATCACTGCGTTTCCAAAAACCAAAGAGAGTGAACAGATCAGGCCTTCTGAAACAACCCTCACTGCATGCTGGCGTCTGGGGTGGGAGGCAGCTGGTACAAGAGGAAATCACATTGAAACTACGCCTTTTTATTGCCAGAACAGTTTGTTTAGCAGAAGAGGTAAGCAGCACCTCAAAATCTGTATTCGTGGAAATGGGCTCTACCGAACCCCTTTTGCCAAGATAGTCACAGCAAGGTTTTGATCGCTACCACACCACTTAAACCACATGTACACAAGAAATGCTGTGATTAGGTTTATCTTAACACCACCAAAGAGTGAAAGCATGCACTGGAGAAATCAAAGGCAAGGAGCAAGGCATCATCTCAGCAGATCCCCCCTGCTCAGGTTAGCAATTCATCTATAACTTGTAAGGGTAGCAAGAGAGTGGAAAACTGTGTTTAGTAGACTGGAAGTGCGCAGCGTATGGGAGAAGCAAGATTTTTCTTCATCTAGGTAAGAGAATTTCCAGTACCTCACAATCCCTCTTGCTACAGTCATGGGGAGGATCGCAGATTCAAACCACAATTTAGGAAAAATGCCATGTATCAGTGTTCCTCCAGAGAAAGCTTCAGCCCCTGAGTATACAGCCAACTTTGTTAGCTTTCCAGAAGCCAGGAACCCTGTGCAAAAGCTGCCATCTAGTCTAGTGAATAAAATAGCTAACCTGCACAGGTCTTCTAGATGCAGTAAACAGCCGTTTTCTCCACAAAACCTTGGCACAGAGAGACTAAGGTGAGAACAGCCTGACCACACAGCATGCTTCCAGCAACCCCAGGCCAGTCTAGACCACACCGTGCGCAAGGTGCACAGTATTTTCTCGGTTCCAAAACAGCTAACTTTTGGCAACCGAAAGCAACTGAAGCACAAGCTGTGCAAACTCTCGATGCTGTCCCAGGCTATGCACACTGACAGATGCCAAGGCATGCCACAGGCCCTGTCTTTGTCCCCTACGCAGAGGTGGTGACACACTGGCTGGGCACAGCTCCACGCGAGAGTGGGGAAGAGGAAGCAGCACTTGAGTGTTTGGGCACCGACAGCTGCTTTCCGTGACCAAGCAGGAAAAGGCAGTCGGGTAAAGATGATGCTCTTTCATCTACCACCCAGCAGCAGCCACGATTTCAAGGTATTTTCCTGGGGGAACAAAAAAGATAGCACCCCTTCCAGGTTTGAGGACTCAAACTGCATGCCATATCACTGCATGCCGGAGCCAACTATATTTCGATCAATCCCGATTGTGACTTAAGAGTTTGCTTCTCTACCACTCCTAACCAAAAAGAAAAAAATAAGTAAACAGGGTGTCTATTAGCCAGATAACTTTGGGCAGAAGCTCAGGCACCTTCACCAAAATCCAGAGCAAGCGGAAAATACAATTTCTAGCCCTCCCCGCTGAAATAAACCCGCAGAGCCAGCAGAAAATACTATTTCTAACCCTCCCTACCCTGAAACTAGACACCTGTGGGAGGCAAGGAAAGCACTGCACGGCTAGAGGGCTGCCAGAGTGACTCCCCCCCTCCTTGAGGGGTACAGCATGGGCCTCGCCCGGCCGCCGGCGGGGGTCCGGGGAGGGGGGATCCGGNCGGCCATGCGACCGAGGATATGCGACCGAGAGCCCCCGGCCCACACCGTTCCCCCGCCCGACAAGGCCCCGGCCTCGCTGCCTCAGGGCCGGGACGACGCAGGCCGCGCCGGGACGCCCCCATCTCTCACCCCTCCGTGCGCCGGCCAGAGGCTGGGACCCACCACCCCACACTCCCCGCTCACCATCGCTGCTGCCACCTCCTCCTCCTCCTCAGCCTCGCAGGGTCCCGGCGCGGCCTCGCTCCTCCCCGGTACCGAGATTGCCCTGCGCCTCCCCCTCGCCGCGCCCTCACGACAGCGCCCCCTGCTGGGCGCGCCGCGGGCAGTGCGCGCGCTCCCGCCGAAAGGGAGGAGCGGCGGGAAACGGGTTTGAGGCCTGGTTCGAGGCCTCTCCCTCAATTTAAAGGTTGCCAAACCGAAAGAAAAACCCCAAAAATCAGTGCTGCAGCACGGGAAAAGGCAGGCTTTTGGTTAAAAGCCTGAAAAAGAAAAAAAAAAACACCCCAAAAACCCCCCAATTTATAAACGGACCCTGATCTCTGCCCAGTGTTGACGCCCCAGGTCTGAGGAACTCCTTCACAACACTGCGAGCAGGGAAGCCTCCACAGAGAGGAGCTCCTGATAACGACGATTTAGGGAATTAACAAGCAAGCAGTTCTCAGAGCTTGAGCCTAATCAGCTGCTGCAAATCACAAGGAGAGCCCCTGGCTTCAGGAGCTCTGCACTGACCCGCAGCCATCTTTGTGCATGGCAAACGCTCAGTTAGCACAAGATCAGCAGAAGCTAATGAGAAATTGTCTTCAGACATTGTTCCAGCATCCAGTCGCTCTTAACCCTTATCACTGGTTTTATGATACATTTTTAGATGCACAGTGTTCCTGCTTTTTTTTTTTTTTGGAAGAAAGTTTTTGTTCTGTGCAAAATGTAAGGCAGGAGCTACTGGTCAATATAGCATTAAAAATCTGTTCTGGGTGACTCAGGTGCAACTCCACAAGACAAAGGTTGGGTGCTAGGTTTCAAACACAACAAGCAGAATATTAGAATCATAGAATCATTTGGTTGGAAAAGACCTTTAAGATCATCGAGTCCAACCGTACCTGTCCACTACTAAACCATGTCCCTAAGCGCTTCGTCTACCCGTCTTTTAAATACCTCCAGGGATGGGGACTCCACCACTTCCCTGGGCAGCCTGGTCCAATATTTGACAACCCTCTCCGTGAAGAAGTTTTTCCTAATATCTAATCTAAACCTCCCCTGGTGCAACTTGAGGCCATTGCCTCTCGTCCTATCACTTGTTACTTGGGAGAAGAGACCAACACCCACCTGGCTACAACCTCCTTTCAGGCAGTTGTAGAGGGCAATAAGGTCTCCCCTCAGCCTCCTCTTCTCCAGCCTGAACAACCCCAGGTCCCTCAGCTGCTCCGCATAAGGCTTGCTCTCCAGACCCTTCATCAGCTTCATTGCCCTTCTCTGGACACACTCCAGCAACTCTGTTGTTTGGGACCAGCCTCCTACAACCACAGCAATTTTTAGGGCAAATAACACCTGGCAAACATCCAAAGGGCATTTAAGTTGCAGGAAGCAACATTTAGAAGAAATCATGTTACAGAATACTTCCAGCTAGAAGGGAACCTATGTGATCATCTAGTCCAACTGCCTGACCACTTCAGGGCTGACCAAAAGTTAAAGCATGTTATTAATGGCATTGTCCAAATGCCTCTTAAACACTGACGGGGTTGAGGTATCAACCACCTCTCTAGGAAGCCTGTTCCAGTGTTTGAACACCTTCTCAGTAAAGACATATTTCCTAATGTCAAGTCTGAACTTCCCCTGATGCAGCCTTGAACCATTCCCACACATGATGTCACATCACTGGATCCCAGGGAGAAGAGCTCAGCACCTCCCTCTCTACTTCCGCTCCTCAGGAATCTGTAGAAAGCAATGAGGTCACCCCTCAGCCTCCTTTTCTCCAAACTAGACAAACCCAGAGTCCTTAGTTGCTCCTCACAGGATACATCCAGTTATATAGCACCCAGTTTGCAAAGAGGGAGGTAGCCATGCAGTGTTTCACAGCTCTATGGAGCACCCCCCAAGGGTGGGACAGCAGCATGGAGGTGGGAGGCTAACTCTGGGGAACCAAAAGCAACCTGGAAAGAGGGAGAGATGGGCAATGGCAAAAAGAAAGGGAAACATTTCAAATAAGTGATTCCTTGTACAGTGACAGCAGAGCAGCCTAGCTTCAGGTAAGGTTGTGTTTTGAGGGCAAACACAAAAGCGGATGGTCAGGTTGCCAGTAAGTGTTGTGAATTGGACAAATATCACAGTAGCATTTGGCTCGTTTCCAGCCCAAAAATTAACACGTGGAGTTCAGCAGGTCACAGGGTGCTGCCTCTGCCACCAGCCCAGTGCATTACCTTCAGCAACTGCCCCTCTCCTTAGAGATGGCAGCAGGAGCCAGTGCCCATCTTCACCTGGGCCTACACAGGAGCTCTTGGAGAGCAGAGTCTGAAGCCCACACTCAAACCAGTTATTAAATAATCATTGGCATCTTCACCAGAGTTGAATCAAAACCTGCAGGTTTTTTGATGCCCCTTGTATCAATAATAAAGCGTTTGAGATGCACGTTTTGCAGATGGAAGTTGCAAGCTTCCAAACCTATTAAGACATTAGGTTCATTAAAATTAAAACCAAAGATTTCTGGTTTAGTCACTCCAGAACACATCTTGGTGTTAAAATGTATAAATCTGTACATTCTCTTGCACAGATTCAAGTGTGGCTTTTTAAACGACTGGGTTTAACCTCCCATGCTTTTGCTTTTACAATGTTTTGAAAGGCAGATACAAGTATCAGCTCTTGGCATTTGTAGTTAAGTACAAATATTTAACTCCAGGCAGTATTTACAAGTGGTAACTGTTTCATCAGCTGTCACCATGCCATCCAAGCTGTCTCCTCGCAGAAGATGGCATCCTACATAAGTCACCAGACGGTACTTTTATCTCAAGAAAACTGCCCTCGTGGGGTTGCTTTTAGAAGTATTCCTAGATATCAGATGTTATTTTTTAGCAGAAAAGGGAACAAACAGATCTGTTACTAACCCACTATCAGTCTCACAAAGTAGGTCTTCTTCCCATGCGCTTGCCAAGCAAGAAAGCATCTATTTGAGACGACCCCGAACGTGCTGTGTTTTCTGATTGAAAAAGCCTCTGCAATAAGCACCGAGGCCCCCAAACTTCCAGAAAAATGTTGTTATTTGGAAAATATCCTTAAAAAAACATTCATGTCTAAGTAACATTTTGCTCTCAAGGGGGTGAGAGGAAATCTTATTTGTTCCTTCAACCCTGAAAAAAAGCCTCTTAAGATGCATCACTGCAAGCCTTGCTAATCTTTTCACACACCTTCACATAAAGCCAGGAAACCAACAGCTTGGTTTGTTTAATCTGGCTAAAAGCACAGATAGAGAGGAATACTGTATCTCACGATAAATATGTGGGTGGGGGAGGAAGAGACACACCAGGGAGGCAGAGGAGCCATTTGAGCAAAAGGACAATGGTGGCATGAGAACAAATGGACACAGGTTGGCTCTGAACATATTTAGGCTGAGAAGTGCAAGAGGGTTTGAAGCCATGAGAGCACTGAGGTTCTGCAACAGCCTTTCCGTTAAAGTAATAACGACTTACAAGCCTTAAAAGCCAGAGCCACTTCTCCAAAGCACGTTACAACAAAGGACCACGGCTTCTTCACAGCATTACATCTGAGTTTAAGAACCTATCTTGAAACTGGGAGACTTACTCCATGGAGATTAGGTTTTCCTTAGTCATTTAAACCAGGGTTTCCATTTTTCTCTGGTCCATCACATAGCTCAGCTCCTCCACAGGCCAGGAAGAAATTACTTTTGCCACTATTCAGATGCAGAGAAAATGGAAGTACCTTGGCTTCTCCTTGCAGGTAGCAAGACTGGTGTTGTAGCTGTGCCAAAGCAGCTGCTCTGGCACAGAGAAGGGACTTGCCTTTCCCAGGAGCAGCCGGCCATCGCCTGAGCTCCTGGTGGTCCTCTCCATCCATCTCTGCTGCTGCTGGCCCCAAGAAGGGCCAGAAAGCAGAGCCTGGGGCTGAGGAGCACAACAGCCAGGCTGCTTGCATGGCCTGAGCTGACCTAGAGCCTGTGCAGAAATAAGGCCAAGAGGGTAAGGTTTGCTGGAGGATGATCACTCTTAGGACTTGCAGCCTCCCAGCAATGCCAAGAGGACCTCTCCTGCAGAGCCGCAGACTGGCCACCTCCACTCTGCCAACCAAGGTGCATGCCAGCATGGCCCATGCTAAAACAGAGCTCTCGCACTCTGCTTAAAAGGCTGTCTTGGAAAAGGAGCAGGAGAGAGAAAAAAAAGCCAAATAAGTCGTGGTTTTGCAACGCTCCGAGACCCTCTCTGCCAGCAGGGCTGTGCGTGGGTATTTCAGGTTACATATTTATAAGGGGAAAAAATGTCATTGAGACCAATCCAGCAGGACTAATCGGTTGAAGGGCTGATGCAAAAGTCAAGTCTGAAAGCAGTCGAGTATGAAAAAAGGAGTGCTTTTTCTTCTTTCCACAAAGTAATGAAAAGAGGGGATTATAATAACTTTCTGAATGGAACAAATCCCTCTTTCTTCTCTCTGCCCCAGCACTGCCTGCTCGCTCCTGCAAGCAAACGGCAACCAGTTGACTGAGGGGAACAAAAGAAGCTGTGATTGAGCAGCACAAGCCAGTGCCTCTCAGTTCAGGTGTCAGCAGCACCCTGGCTTCAACATGCATTGGTGAGACAGCCTCACAAGGCAGAGAGGAAAGAGTAGATTTAAATATTTTTGGTGAGGATTTTGAAGGGATATTGCATTCTTGATGTAGTTTAAGGTAGTAACAGCTCTACCTATTCAACCCCATTTTGCTTAGATCTGGCAGTCCTGAAGAGAAGGTATGGGCTAACCTTTAAAAGACAGGGAGAAGCAACAGGATTTAATGTAGATTTAAGGTTCTTGATCTACATCAGATCAGAGGGCTTCTTTCAGAGACTTAATTCCTTTCTCTGATTCCACAGAACTTACCATCATTCATATTTGCCATTTACAAGCAGTTTAATGTTGCCTACCTAAGCATATCACCAACACCACATTAAGAAACAAATCAATACGTAAGCCATCAGCAAACCTCCAGCCATAATTCTCAGACATGAGGAAGGTACAATAAGCTCCTACAAGAAACATTGCTCCCCGCTTCAGCAACAGGCAGGAATTACAACCTCTGCTCCAGCCAGCCATGGCTCGTAGGAGATGGAAATGAGAAACACATTGGCTTCCTAGAATAGATCACCATGTACACATTGTGTCTCGCCCCAGACTCATTTCCTTTCCATGCATTCCCTGCTGATTGATTAAAGACCACAGTATGCATCACTGGGAAGTTGCTAGCAGCTGCCAGCCACACCGAGAGCACTGAATAGCTGTCAAGTCAGCAGATCTGGACCTCCAAGGGTTCTTCCACCCCACTGCACTGGCTAAGCCCTCTGTGCTGCATGGCCAGGAATCCAGGGCATGCAACTGAGGAGCCCACACAGCCCCGGGACCCTGCCCTGCCAGAAAAGGTCATAAGCAAGTTCTCATGAGGATCTGAAGTTCACAGCTGCGCAGCAGAAGTGTGGAGCTGCTGTTTTGTTTTGTTTCAAAAAGACATGCTTCTGAAGTATAAAAAGCAGCGTCAATAAAATTAAAGTCACATGTGTTACCTGCTAATGTTGTTTTAGCTGAGGGTTGAGTTGGGATAGAAATAGTCCACTGGCCAGTTTCACTTGCCTGTTTGGAAGATTTGAAAGGCCCAAGGAGCAGATGACATCCAGGCTTCCCCTGTCCTTTCTCCTGCCTAATCAAAGAACAGGGACAATACCACACTGAGCATCCACAAAAGTGTCCATAACTAGCACAGAGCAGATGCAGTCTGTAAACAATTTATCAGCTAAGCAGGTAATCTCATAAAAACCTGGTGATATAGTTAGCTGAATCATTGAGAAAAGAATCTGACCACTATTTAAGAACAGAAAGTAGAAGCAGCAAAATTAAGTAAATGGAGTGTTCCCCACAAGTGTTTTGTGTGGATCAAGATTCATATTTCCATCCAAACATCCATGATATTAACACTGCCCAAATGTCACTTCTCCTATCATTTAGTCTGCTTTGTTACCGTGGTTCTGTACAAGTCTTGGGGGAGCAGAGGATAAGAGAGATTGATGGTAAAGAGGAATGTTTTCCTCCCCGTTTCCCTTCCACTGCTCCATGGCTCAAATCAGGCAGATGGCCACAGCACGTGCAAGCCCATGGAGATCAGCCAAGTGGCTGCTGGGGTGCAACCCATCACAGAGGATCCCACTTCATGCACCCGTTGATCAGCTTTTACAAACAAACATCATCCCGATTTTGCAAAGACCGATGTATTTCAGCACAGCGTGCTCTGATCTGGCTGCTCACATCCATATTGCACAGGACACTTGCAACTCAGCTGCAAGATACTGTTATAAGGACAGCCCAGATTTAGGCTGTTTACAACCCTCAGAGAAAATGACATCAGTGCCTTTAAGATTTGTTTGCCACATTGCATGCGATGTCAATATGCACATGAGTGCAGCGTGTTGCAGAGGCTGAGCCAGGTACAATACATCCAGCCTGACTGCTCCATGAAAATGTGGAGAAGCTTCGTCAACAGAAGCTTCCTTCCCCCAGCTTACCCTGAAGACCTACAGAGGCAAGTCTGGTCTCGAGCAGACGCTCTAAGCCTCAACTCAAAGCACAGCACAAACTTAATCAAAATTTACAGTGCATAAAGTTAAACACATAAATACACCTCTGAGGGACAAGGACTAGAAGAAAACTCATACCAATCAGAGGAACAGACTTTTTAAAAGTGATATAAAAATAAATTAGCTCAAAGGGCCCTCACAATGAAAGCCTAACATGAGTTTACAATGAAAGCCTAGCATGGGTTTACATAAAAAACCATTATGTCTGGTTAACCTAGAATTTTCCAGTTGATTTGTTTGACTTAAACAACCAGATCAAGAACAGTAGCTATTTTCTACACGAACAAAGTTCTTTCCTGTAATCTTCATTGATGTAACTTTATATTGTGCACATATGGGCTCGGTTCCTGAAACAACTGTACAGTATTTGGCAGGAAGCATAGGTTCTCATCTTATAGAAAATTACACTGGAATTGGTGGAATTGAAAGGAATCCCATTTCTTTGCTTGTTTCCAAGTCGTTCAGAACAGAAGCTACTAAACATGCTGAAATATGAGCATTTGGAAATAAATATTTATGTTATAGATTTTGTGTATGTATTAAGAAAGAAATACAAAGCTCTGGTTTTATATAAACTTTACAGAAGTTAAAGCACACAGTGTAATACATTTTCAACGTTTTCCCCCTAGAAACTTAGGAAATGACTTAGCTTAATGACTGCAGCACAAGATTGGGAAATGGCAAATCAGTCAAAGATCAGCAGTTCTCTAGAAGAAAAACAGATACAGGGGATTATTTTTTCCCCTTTCCTGTCCAGTTTTACAGCCCTACATGTAGCTCCCCAAAAGAAATTGTTGTTGCCTTTCCAAAAAAAAAAAAGAGAAAAGCCTATCAAGTACAGAGCCATTAACATTAGACACCATCTACCACAAGCCAAAAACAGGAAATGTTCAACTCCTTGAATAATCCAAGATGCTGAGTAGCAGATTACAATATCTACATTTTCTGACCAGCCTGAGGGTTTCTTTAAAGTGCTGACCCCAGCACACCCAGACCAGACATTTCTGACAGTGTTTATGGCAAGAACACTTTAGGCTTTCCTTTCCAGGGGATGGTGCTGCTTGAAGGACACTGAGCACCCTCCTGCCCCAGTTAGTGCCCACAGAGGAGGTGTTCAAGGGTCAGTTGGGAGGTGACACCTCCTTACAGCACCCCAGACATGTCCTAGTGCCACTCTCTGGTCTTCCCCAGCCCATCCTTCCTGTTATCACTATTGCTCTGGGACTCTGCCCTTGTTCCTGTCCTGGTTTCATGTCTGCTTTCACATCCCTCTGATCCCTATAGGTTTGACAATTGCCCTGCTCAAGACACACATATCTTTCCAAAGGCACTGGATTTATTAAAGACCAGGGACATAAAAGGACAAGATGGACCAAACAGCATCAGTGTAAACACCGTCTTCCTAGTGCATTTGCGTGCATGTGATTTTACCATCGAGCCCCGTCTCTACTGCCCCAAGAAAGCCTCCAGACAGCCTCCAGACATGCACACTGAGAGGTACTAAAAAAATTAAAGGTCACATTGCTGCTAGGAGGCAGGCCCTGGCATTCTCAGATGCCCTTTGGTACTACATTGCTGCCCTCTCTATCACGGATGCTCTGGGTGTAGGAAGGTGGAAGAGTCCTCACGCAAAGCAGGGGGGTTGTTTGTTTGTGTATCTACTTTATTAGTGTCACCCTTTCAAGGCAGCAACAGGGCCTGAAACATCCACAGAACCAAAAAGTCACCTGGGAACTTCACCTAACAAATCCCCTCTTCTCCTCCCATGGCTCACTGCTGGTCCTCAGGTCTCAGTGTGGAGCAGGTTACGGGCACCCAGGAGCTGGAGGAGCTCAGGTTTTGACCCTGGACTTTCTTCCACAGCTGCAAGAGTTCAGAGGCCTGGGTTAAGTCATCTGTGAGATGCTTTCCAGCACTATGCCCTTAAAACAGCTTAGGGAATCACTATATCACATTCTGGTTTAATTGCCCAGCACAGGCTACATGCAAAGGCACATCAGACAAAGTCTGGAGGAGATCCTCACACTTTCAGCTGTCTTAACAGTTGGTGCTTGCGCAAGCACTTTGACAGTGTTTTGCCACCCTGAGCACCAGGATCCAGCTCAGTTTGGAGCAGTTCCGTGAGTTACCACATCCTACTGCACACTGGCTTTGGTCAGCCATCCAAGCAGCATACTAACATCGCTCCAGAAAAGTTTTGGGGGTGGAGTCCCCCCTCCCCAGTATTACATCAGGTGCTATTCTTGGGAGTTACAAAATAAACTTTAAAAAAATCCAGTCTTGTAAAACCATGACGGCAACAATTCCCAGTGTAATGGCAATAGTTTTACTGTTGGACTGAATTAGCCCAATAAATATTAAAATACTTGGATACAAACTTCTGACTGCTCCATTGCTAGAATAACTTCAGTCCAGGCTGGAAAGCAATGCAAGCTGTTGCCATACAATTAGACCACGACTGAGGCAGCTTCCAACACCTTTCCAGCAGCAGCTGTTCAAATTCAGAGAAAATCCTGCTTGCCAAGGACTAGGTAGAGGCACTGCTCCCTGCCAGAGGCACCTTTCCAACTGGATTTGGATTACTGCAACAAGTACCTCGTGGTCCTGGCTTCAGAGTGGCTGTAGTAATATTTGCAATTTCAACTTGCTCTTTCAGTGTTGCAATTGGTTTCCCACCGGTTTCTTCAGAGCTTGTCAGTGAAAAACTTTCTAGCTTCACTCTGCAGGCAGGGGAGAAAGAAGCAATAACCTCTCCCTTCAACATGGAAACCCCAGCATTTCGCGAGGCAAGCAAGCAGAGATTAAAAGCCACGCTTTTTACCAAACGGGGCCAAAATTCTCTCAAATGTCACTATATGCCAAAGAATTTTCACATTTGTTTCTTTGCTCTCACATACTGACACCAAACGTATTCGGTAACAGGGAAATAAAATACTGACTATCCCATATCGCACAGCAAATTAAACCTCAGCATGGTGAAACCCCCCAGAAAGCTGATTTCAAGATGGGTACCTGGAAGTCAGCTAACAGTGTAACAGTAAGCCCCATCTTGGAAAGCTGTATTCTGTCATCATATCTGCACGTGCTCATGCATATCAGTTTATTATCTCCAAGCCTCACAAGGAACCTGTTCCTGTAACACAGCCACAGCTGCAACCACTGTATTTGGTGCATAGACATGCAAGAGCACTTATGGTCCCCTTCCAACATCTAATGACAGCAAACTACTCTCAACAGCCCCATGGTGGGAATTAGCCCGAGAAGACTGTATAATTGCTCCTCACTATCTGTGTGGCACAGAAACCACAGCCTGGATTTATCCCACTTCACTGGCATGCCTAAGCAGCATTATCTACAGCTGATAGAGAAGATTCAGCAGTAGGATCTTCCCAGCCATGAATGGGCTGCATTGCCTTCAGAGGTGTCCCATGCTCTCCTGCTCACAACAGAGCAGCTCAGAGGTGGCCAAGCTACTAAAGTGATCTTTATATTTTAAGCCCCTAAAGCAACAGAGGAGGAACTGCTGCCCACATCATGCCTTACAGCTCTGCTAAGAGGCATCTGGAGACTCCAAACCCAAGTGTGCTCAGCAACTGAGGATGCAAACCTAAAATCCCATCTCTGCATCTCTCTGGAACCCTTCAAGGGGTTCCCCTAGTCTGATAAGCCACAGCCTCATAACTGCAGCAAATCCACACAGGCTCCTGGCTGAAAAAAACATGTACTTGCAGTTCCTCTGCATTAGCTTCATTTCACCTCCAGCAGCCCCTAGGCAAGAGTGCCTAACATGATAAACATCTCCATTTCTTGCCAGACTTTCAGTGCAACACAAAGGCATTTCAAGGTCTATTGTCTTTTAATGCAGAGCAGTGTTTCCATACCAGTCCCGATTATTCTTTACTTGTTTGCAAATGCTTTTACACCTCTTGTCACACGATGGTAGGTGTATTGGCCCAAGCACACGATTCAATTCACACAGCCCATACTCTTGATTTACCACCTTGAGTGGGATTTACACCACAATTTCAGGAGGAGGCAAGACTTCAGCTACAAAACAGTGAATACCCAACTCTGGAAGAGCATAATCTGGACTGAATGACCCCCTGAAGGAAGGTGTCTCTCCCTCTTTTGACCATAGAGGGAGCTGAGTCTCCAATCTTAACCTCTTCCAAAAAAAAAAATGAAGCACTCAAGCTCCAGGTCCCAACATACAGCCCAGAAATTATATTGGCCCCCCTCCCCAGCACAATACCCAGACCTCACATGTAGAGGAAGAAGGCAATGCGGATTAAATAATTAATGCCCCTGGATACTGTTTCCCCCCAAACTACAGGGGATCACAGAGGAAAAAACACTTCCTTAAAGATGATTGATTGCTCTTTGCTGGCACAACAAGAGAAATCAGTCAGGAATATTCTTCATCGTTCTGCTGGGGCTTTGTCAAACACCATAGCTCCTGCATTTCAATGAATGATAAATTGCTTTTAAGAAGCGACTTTTATGTCAGTGAACATGTTATTATTGATTCCTCTAATCTTGCACTGGAAAAGAGTCTTCATACCCTACTGTTCTTTAAATCACCCAGAGAGTTTAGAGGTTGCTGTCTAACAAGCTCCTAAGTCATATCTTCCTTGTCAATCTTATCACCCCCCCTGTTTAATTGTAAAAATGTAAATAAAATGCAGCGAGCTTTGGCCTAATGCTTCACAACTCACATATCTTTTCCAAAGAGAGAAACGAGAGATTCTTCAGCTGCACTTTAGGCTTGTCAAGCATCATTTTAATTCAAAGCAAGTTCTGGCTTTCTCAGAGCCACATCCAACACCAGAGCACAGCAGTGGTTTGATGGGTAACAAGATACACATGTCAGAGCCAGGAAAGCCTCCATGATTTCCTTATGTCTGAGGAATATCAGCTTAAATACCAGTTAAAGAGTGAGACCCCCTGGGACCACCCATGACTTTGTTCTCTATCCTTACTGTATGCAACAAGGTGATACTTTCAGTGGCAGCAGAGATTAGAAGTAACCAAAAGATGACCCCAGCATTGGCTTCTCTGGCCACTTTGGTGTTTCTTAACAGAGCCTACTCTTGTATCCAGCCACCTTTGATTACAGTAAATAGAATATCTTGCTTTTAACATCGGGATGCTCGAAATAATCTAGTAGTTATGTCCCTGCATGTAAACAAAGACATTGCTGATTATACCATGTATGTTGAAAAATCAATGGCCAAGTAGGACTTGAATGCACACTGACATGAGGCTTTTCACGTCCTCTGGATCCTCCAACTTCTGCAAGCCCAATGTCAGCATCTGCTCATTAGGTCTTGGAGACTAGATGCTATGAAATGACTCCTAGCATTTGCAGAAAGGCATCCATGGACAGAGGAGCTCCTGGCAGCTCTCACTCAAGAGCAATCTACTCCCCTGGCATTAATCAGGGTAAGAAGTGACCACCAGAGCTGGAAAGGTGCACAATGTTCTAAAGATTTTCTGAAACATATCGCTGTGTCAAAAAAAAAAATTCACTCAGATGGAGCAAGGCTCTTGACTTTCTGAAAGGTTGATCACTTCAAGGGACCTCAGTTCAGGAAACCATCTGATTACAAGAATAAAGCATGCAAATGAAGAAAACTAGCCACTAAAATTGAACAGAGGAAGAAGCAGCGGCAGGATTATGAGGTTTTTCTGTAGTGTTTCTCCCAAAACACTGTGTTAAAAAGTTAATGTTGTGTGTATATTTTTTTAAAAGAAAAAGAAGAACAGTAAAATATCAATTACTATGCCAGCGATGCTCCAACCTCTTCCTGTTCTCTTAATTCTTTCCACTTGGAGCATCTCTAAAAATCCTTTTGTTTACATTGAATTTAGCCAGGACCAGAAGCGATCTGGGTGCAGGCTGGCGATACTCCACCACTCAACCTGCAGTAAGGGAGCTCATCCCCTCTGCAGTTATGCAGCTAGATCCCAAAGTACTGAGCATCAGCTATTAGCTTTTTTTTTTTTAATTTATCTACAAGAAAAGCTGCTGGGGAGGACCATGCTTCAGGCACATCAGTGGGATTTCATGTTTACAGCACACAAAGCTCAACCTGTGCCTTTTCCTCTACATTGCTGGGCTTAGCTCAGACCAGGCACATTTCATGAGGGAATTGGCCCCACGTTGATCAAAGGACACATTGGCCATCCACATTAGGTGGATGTCCATGCTTTACAGCACAGATCTATCCTAAAGGGACCATTTTCCAAAGTAATTCTAGTGCCTTAATTTCATTGAATGCAAGTTACACAAAATGGCTTTTAAAGAAACCTAGCTTAATACACTACATTTATAAACAGCTACAGGACAACATTTCTTCCATCCCTGTAAACGTTATTCTTTGACCCTTGGAGAAAGGCATTAAAGCAGCATAGCAAAGATCTTGTTAAGCAGCAGCTTACTAAATCAGGAATTCAAATCAATAGCATAGGCATAGCCTGACTTATAAACCTATTTTAAAACTAAATTAAAAAGCAGTTGCATTGCCAATTGACAAGATTAGAAATGTTTCCCTAGCAATTGTTGAGATTACAAACTAATGAACCATGCAGAAAGAAGATGGATGCTGGGAGGCGGAAATGTATGTGCATTTGCACTGTTGGTTTTTAACAAACATGGTCACATCTCAACGACTTGGAGAAAGCATTATAACCTTAAAAAAGGAAAAGCTTCCTGGATGTTTTTCACTTCAGCAAGTGCTTTGCACTAGCCTAGGGAAGTCCCCATCAGTGCCAAAGTCCAAAACAAGAGCAGCAAAGGGAGATTAAAATAGATGCAAGCTTAGTTGCTTGAGCAAAGGGAGCAGGATAGGCTCCTCAAAGCCAGACCTTCATCCACAGCTCCCAGAAAGTAGAAGAGCAAGGATACACCAGCGCCTTAAATGGGGAACCAGACCCTGTAGTTCAGCTGGTCACCAAAGGTTTATAGGGAAAGAGCAGGGGACTGGAAAACAGAATGTGCAAGGTGAGAAAGGAAGGAAATAGGGTTGCAGCCAAGATACCTTCGAATTCCTCTCAAAGAAGAAAAGAAACAACTTTCCGCGTCAACTGGGGCTAGGGTTAGAAGCAATAAGGTAAAATTGCAGCAAGATGAGACATCTTTATGGCAGTAAAGTGCTGGGATAATTTCACTACAGAAGCTGAGAAATCTCCATCAGCAGAGGCTCTTTACAGAGAGCCAGATGTTCACTCGTCATGGTAAAGCCGGCCACAGGGAGATGGGCCAGGCGACCTCTTAAAGTCAATCCCAGCCCTATTTTCCTGCAATCGCACAAAATATCATTGCGCATTAACACAGCAAAGTCTTTTCTTCAGCTTATCAGACCTCGGGAGACCTCAGATTGATATGTAAACCCAACTGCTACCACTTTGCTGTGCCCAGGCCCATGCCCC
>VYZW01000159.1:25397-73376 GCA_013401315.1 Balaeniceps rex
CCCGTTTCGTGCCGCACCCCCCCCCCCCCCCCCCCCCCCGGAGACATAGCTATGGTGAGCAACCAACAACTTGTAAGGAGCCAAGCCCAGGGGTTATTTCACAGCCCATTTTCAGGCAGGGGGATGAAGAAACAAGGAAGACAAAAAGGAGGCAGGCTTTGCTGCTGCCCCGAGAAATGCAGCCTAGCAACCTCCACACAATAAAGCACAAAGCGCACAGACAGCATCATGCAAAAGGGGGGGTTGCAAGCCTCTCTGCATGCTTGATGGTGAGCAGCTTTTTTTATATGTCTCGTAACAAGCTCATCACTGGTGTTGACTGCTTTCCTCCACCCACGTCGCACAATCTAAGTTTTTTCCTGGGAAGCAATTGCCTAAAAAGCAGGCTGGGAAGAGAACAGTTCTGGCTGCCAGACCCAGCTTACATGAACTATCTTGAAAAGGGCTGGTCCAAGACCAGAGCTGCATGAAAAAATAAGGCAGATTCACAAATAAAATAACTCCTAGCCTTTCAAAGCCCAACATTTACTGTTGCTACCTGAGTGTTTGAGGATTTTTTTACTTGTCTTTGAATATTGTTTGCTTTTTAAACAGGTAACACAGGCACCAGTCAGATACTTTCTTGCCCTTGCTCACAGGGCAGGCAATTGGCTGCTTTGCAGGAATATATACCCTCTCCTAAGCTGTTTGTCTTGTAGAAAAAAATAAATCTACACAGTATTGCTCCTGATACCTCATTGCATTTCTGTGATGCACTCTAGTGGCAGAGTCAGACTGCAGGTGCTCAATATACCTGGCCCAACAAAAAATTATTACACAGCAAACAGTCACAGGATACATCCCACCTACCTCAGGGACCTGTGCAAGGGGAAGCAGGAGGAATATGTAGACATTTTGGGGAATTATAACAGCTCCTTAGAGGATCCATGGCCCCATAAAACACAGAGGGATGATGTAGGGTGACCCAGTACAGGCAGTGCCCCCCCAACAGAGTCTGTCTGGAAACATCTGAGGCTGGCTCCTGATAAAAGGCTCCATCAGCATTCCCCAACACAGCAAGGGCATGAAGCATCTTTGGGTCCATCCAGAAACAGCAGACACAGGGCAGATAGAGCAGGTACCAAGGCTACAGCACAGCCTGAGAAACCCTTTGGAGCTGGAGGCTGAGCTTAAATACGCTCCTGGGCCCATGGGTGAGGGTGGAGGCCCCAGGTGAGGCTCCTTAGGGCTGTTAAGACTCGTTAGTGCCCTCAGCTTTACACTAGACACAGTTGGCCCCAAGGGTCCTCCTGGCCAGTGTGTCCCATACAACCTCAGGGCACCTGGACCATACCCACTCCTCCCCATCTAAGAGACCCTGCAGGAAAGGCTTCCTCTGCATTAAAACACAGCTTTCAGCAGGAAGAGAGCCTGTGCAGGTTTATAAGCACAAGAATTGGAAAAGCACTAAGGAAGCACCCATCAGGCACACCTGAACGGGTGTTTAGAAACTGTTGCATGGCTGTATTTACCTCTGATCACTCTAATAAAGTGCTGCATGCTTTTGGAGGAGAGCATCATAATCTGCTCCCAGGGAGCTCCAAGGGGCCGCAGAAGACACTCCTTCAAGGGTTCTCCATGATTTCCCATGGAGGAGTTGCCTCCAGCCTGGAAGAGAGAGGCAATGCATGGTCCAAGGTAGACGGGCGATAGCTTAGATGGGGAATGGACAATTCATCTTCTCCATTAGATACTTGAGCATTGGCCTTTAAAGAGTTGTCAGTGACCTTTGCAGGATGGCAGCTCAGCTGCTGCATAAGTAAACAACCCATCAGTGGTCACCCTGCAAGGGAGAAGGACTTCATGTTTGAAACATGTGGCTGTAAAGGCAAAATCAGGGGCTACCAGGTCCCTTCCTCCATCTGGTAACTTTCCTGCCTATTTGAGCTGAAACAGCTCTGAACCACAGAAAGATGTCGTCAGGTTTCAGAGGTGTCACTTGTCTCCTGCTGCGCGGCGGGGAGAGCATCCTGGGTAGGGCTTTTCTGGAGACAGGCAAAGGTCCATTACCTTCTGCCAGCAGCGGAGGCCGCGTCAACCCAGTTGAGACCCACTGTGTCACCTGCATGTTTCCCAATCAAGTGCAACTACCATGGAAATTAAACTAGGTAGACCACCATCAAATTTCATCATGCCTTTAGCTTGATTTGCTGCAAGTGACCTGATTAGAAGCACCCCAATTAAGTGGAGCAAGGTGGATCATCAGTCAGAGAAGGTTCTGTCCTGCCTGCCTGATGCTTTGCTCCCCACACCAGACCATTTTGTTGCAAGCCCCACTCTCTACCCAGCTCTTTCTCTAACAAGGCGAGGGTTTGGTTTCACCCATCCACAGGAGAGCATTGGACAGAGCTTCTCCGCAGGTCCCAACTCTGGTGTGGCACCAGCTTGGGGGTGTGACAGCATGCAAAGATGGGAGAGTGAAAAACAAGAGGAAATCTCTCTGCTCAGGGCTTTTGGAGACTTTTGAGTGCCACCAGTACAATTATGTGGGAACTGCTCACGCATCTTCAGTTTTTCTCTCTTCTCTTAGAGAAGAAGAGAGCTTGTTGGCAGAGTCAGTGCCTTCTCTACTGCTGCAATGACAAAAATGGAGGTGGCAAGGCAGGAAAAGGTGCTGTGGGAGGCATGATGGGGGGCTTTGCAGCTGAAGGTTGCTTAGAAGGGAATAGAGAAATAGAGGATGCAACAAGGAGAAAGAACTCGATTAAACTCAGTCGGAGGCTGCTCCATCACTTTTATAAGTCCTGGGTTTTGGGGTGGTTTCAGGACTTCAAGAGTTGTTGAGAAAATCCTTGGGAAAAGGGAAGTTTAAAAGAGCGCCTTGCTCAGGGTGAAAGGCGCAGCTGGAGGAATCCTGCTCCCCAACCCAAGCTTTGAGCTTTCCCATCCAAAATCTTGAGCCCCTGCAATATGCATCCCTTTGTCATGTACAAACTCACAGTCTCTGGAGCCCTGTGAACCCCTTCCCTGCAGCACTGGAAACCTGCCTTCACCACTCTAAGCCAATGCCTCTGGCAACAAAAATGAAGGGACTTGAGCCAAACCGAGAACTGGTTTCACACAGTCATTTTCCATTTCTTGAATCACGAGCCCAGTCCTGCCTCAGCACACAGTTGAGCTGACACAGTCCCGACTCCGACACCCTGGAGAGGCATGGCAGCAAAGATGGACCGAGGTTTATCAGCAGCTGCAGATCAAAGGCACAAAGGACCATGGAGGACCATGGGGCATGGAAAAGCTGATATGGGACAGGAGTGAAGGGACTCGAGCAGAAGCTGGAAGAAGAGACCTCTGCAAATGAGGAGCAAAGCATTACACAACGCTTGGTGGAGGGCAAGCTGCCCTCCTGTTCCAGCAGCAAGAGCTTGTGGTAAGGAAAAGAAATTGGAGTGGCTGGAAAGGAGCTGGAGCTGAGGTGGCTGTGACAGACAGACAGGCAGGCAGACAGCAAGACCTGCTTTCACAAGCATCTGGTCCGTAGTAGAAAAGATGAGTGCCACCAAATGGGATTTAAAGCCACTAGGTCATATCACGTCATCTGCCGTGTTTAGCAGAGCTGAAGAATTTCGCCTGGTTATCCTTGCGTTGCTGAATCTCTTCCAGCAAAACCGTCCTTCTGGCTTTGAGGTTACCAAGGGATGGAGCACCCCCCAATTCCCTCAGGCAATTTGCTCCACGATGAATCATCCTTGCTGCTAAGGTGACCTGCTCTGGGATGTCCTGGTTAGCAACAGCCACTGTGTCCCTTGTCCCTCGGGAGAATGGCTTTTCCTCCGCTCTGGAAGTGCAGCCTGCATCCTTTGCTCTTTGCTCTTTTCCACTGACTCACCCTCTAAAGATTTACCCCTGGGGCCTGTTATGTACTCTTTGTTATCTCCTGCTTCCCCCTCTGGACTATCTGCATATTTTGTCAGTGTTTTTTTTTTTTTCTACTTGCTTCCAGGTCTTTCCTAAAAACTCCTGAATAATAAGAGGCTGGAGTGGGTGCGTAACTAAAGATCACATGCAAAAAATGGGAAAGGAACAGAGCCCTTAGGGAGTCTTTCCTTCTACCCTCCCATCTGCCCCAGGGTGATCAGATACTGGGAACAGAGCTGGAAACTCCCCAGCCAGCCAAGATCTGTGCTGGGAAATCCCTGAGATGGTGCTGCAACCTCCCCAGTTCAGACCCCAGTACAGTAGCCTCCAAGCCTAGAGACTGGCCACTGGTACTGGTATTCCCCTGGGTAAGGACTGTTTGGCTCTCATTATTTCCACTAGACCTTTTTGATTAGAATCTGCACTTGCGAATCCCCTGAAAACACCCATGGGCTGGGGCTTGCAGTCGATGGGCTGACGCAACAGTCCCCGTTGCCTCCATCCTGCTTTCATCTAGGTGAGTCCAGCCTCTGGGCAGGTTGACCACCCTTTGCCAAAGTCCATCCTGACGTCACACCTTGGTGTCAAGGTCCCCATGTGCTTCTTTGACCCTGGGCCATGGTGACCCAGTGACACTGACCCTCTGTGCTCTGCTCTCCTGCCAACGGGTTTCGGAGCTGCCACGTCAGGTCCTGCAGACGAACTCCGCGATGGTGATTCAGCAGCAGCTGCTTGCAGCCGGCCAGCAGGGTGAGGACCACCTGGAGCATGAGGGTTGGGGACCAGGGTGGGGGGCTTAGCATCCCGATTCTGTCCATAAAGCTTGCTACCAGGTCATTTCTAAGGGAACCTGGAATTAGACAGCACCACAGTGTCTAAATAAGAAAGTGAAATGATGGAGAAGTATCCTTGACCACACTACATTCATTTAATTTATTAGAAGAGGTTTTGCACTGGCAGGCTGTGCCCGGATGGAAATGGGAGATCACATTTCCCTTGGATGATACATGAGGGGCTGGAGGAGCACCCAGGTTTTCAGCAGTGCCATTTTTAAGACCATGCATCTGTCTGTAGGCTTGTGAAGTTTCATAAGGCATCTTTCCAAGAGCACGACAGCCCCAGATGGGTTTGGGAATAACGCTTAGCAAATTGGAGGCCTTATAAAAGTTGGTTAAACTTGGAGTGGAAATCAAAAGTGAAGGTCCAGAAAAGAGGATCAGCTTGTGACACTACTATCAAAGCTTTTAATGCAACAGTGGAAACACGCTTCCTTCTGTTTCCACTTTGCCCTCTTCTTACTGAAAAGAGCATCATTCTGGGGTTCTTGGGTACTGCAGCTACCAACCTCCAGCCTGAGCTACAGGTGGTGGGAGCAGAGACCGGGGAGCACAGGGGGTCTGGCCTCCGGGGATCGGCACCGACCAGCCCAGCAGGTACCTGCAGAGCTGGTCCAGAGAACCAAGCAGGGGGCTGCTGAGGCTATGCTCTGGGGCTCCCCCACGTACGAAGGAAGAACCAGCACGTGGGAAGAGATGCATCAGGGGGATGCTGGTGAAATTAATCTTGCACAATTAATTTATTTCCCCTTCTTTTAGTTCAGATGCAGGATGGATTCAAAGCTCACTGACGTTTAGCCCATCACTTGAGCAGTACGCAGATGAAAGCACAGGGTATGGGTAACCGTGCAGTGATGCTGGGCAGCAGTGCCTTTGCCTAGACCCACAGCCGTGTGGGTAGTCACTGTAGTCACTGCGGAGTGGACAAACACAGCAACACTGAGCAACAGGTGAAGCCATCTGCCCTTCATTTTCATGACCAGCACCGGGAATATAAAACATCTGATTTCTTCTGCTTTACTCTTTCACAGATTCTCCCAGAGGCAGAAGCAAGAACCAGGTCTGGAGGAAGAGAAACCAGGTGAAAACAGGCACAGAAACTCACTGAGCATCCCGGCCTCCCCTCCTGCACTGACAAACTCGGGGGAATTTTCTCTGCAGGCAGAGAAGTTCTCGCAGTGACTGGCAAAGCTGCACATCAGAAAGCAGGATTCGTTTCAAAGTTACACATCAAAGCCTGAGCGAGGTATTAAATTTCCTACATAATTGATGGAGTTAAATAAATTACTGTCAGAGGGAGATTAATGTCACAGTAAGGCAGTGCCCAAGATAAGCAGCACGTAGCATCCTCCAAAGACACCTCTCTCTTTCCGCTGCCTTTGGAAGGATCCAGGATGGTTCGTTTAGTCTAGAGACCTGATTTAGGAACCCAGAGATAAATCCCATCCCTGGTGACCTTCCAGCTACATGACTACTTTCCCTGGCCATTGCCATCTTGTCGTGAGGATGAGATTATAACAGAGGAGATCAAGAAATGACAGCAAGACACCTCCCATGCAGATTTCGAGTGGGAGCTCAGCAGCTCATCCCCAGTAGCACAAGCAGTGGATAAACTCCCTTCCTTGGGACCACTGGGAAAACTCTGCCGAGTGACTATCACATGGTTTTGCCTCTCAAACTTCCCAGCGGGTAGAAATCAGCAGGCCAGAGCTGCCTACGGGAAAGCAGGTTGCAGCTTGTCGGCTTCCCACACCCCGGTCCTGGAAGGACTCAGCAGCCAAGCCTAAATAAGCAAACCTGCCAAAGTTCGGTTCCAGTTTGAAGCCTCCTTATCAGCAGGGTCTTTTTCACAAGCTATTTCTGTTTGCCTTTCCCCTGCAGGTAGTGTGTTTAGCTGCAACCAGCAAACACTCTGGGACCTTATTTTGGGGACTTAGACCCTCAACAGCCACTTTGCCCTTTTAAATATTTCATTTTTTTCGCCACCCTGGCTAAAGGGATAAAGCTTTCTGTGTTCAGCAGGACTTTCACCCATCCCCAGTGTGCTTTGCTCTCTCAGTGCACACTGGCAGAGCAGAAGTCCCCTAGGTCCATGCATCCCAGGAGGAGAAGCCGGCACAGGCAGACTCTCCCAACTAATGGTGTCACACCCTGTGGGGTACATCCTGAGCAGCTGACTCAAGGATAGCCCTAATGGTCATCACTCAGAAGGAAACTGTTGAATAAAAAGCTGATGGACCAGCAAGAAAGACAATAATAAAGAGAAGGAAAGGCTTCAATCTAAATATGGGATATCTGTCCATAAAGACCATCAGAGGACCAAGTGGAGACACCACCGATGGGAAACCTATAGCTGGACTTGCCCTAGGTAGCTCACAGTTGGATCTGCCCTGCCTTTTGAGTTGCAGTAGCAGCCCAAAAGCCCAGTGGTGATGCAAAGCTGGAAGATGTGCCCTTGAAAATGTCGTAACACCAAACCTGTTGGGTTTTGGTCCCACTACAATACACAGATTGCTTTCATAATGACATTACTGCCTCTCAGCAAGGTGCAACATGCCCTGCTCTCTCCTGCTTGCCCACTCTTTTTGGGAAAAAGACTTCACAGGACCCTAAGCCACCCCATTACCAGCTCATAGGGACTTTGACCCTTTGCAGTCTATAGTGTCTTTAGGAACTAATTAAACTCAGCAATCAGAAAGCTCATGCATGGAAAAAAAAAAGCACGTTTGGTGGGCCAAGGGGTTAGCAGGCTGTGTGGAGCACATCCAGCAAAGCACCCATCTCCTAAACCCTTTCCCACGCTGTATTTTTTTTGGGGGGGGGGGGGGGGGGGGTGGGAGGGGCAGGTAATGATGTTCATGGTCCGACCCATCAGCAAGTTCTCCCGTCCCCCTCCAGCCTGGCCCTTTAAGTAACTTGAGCCTCCGGGCTGCAAATCTCAGTCTCTAACTAAAAGGATGGAAAAGCAGTTTTCCCCCTTCTGGGTCTTTTCTTTTAAAAGCAACCATTTCTTCCCCTTTCCCTTCTGGTGGAAGAGGTTGTTCGCCAAGGGACAGAGCAGCTTTCTGAGCATCCCCCTCCCATATCAAGGCCAATTTGCAATTTTTCCACCCCACAATGCTTCTGGCAGCTCTTTTTTGCAGCTTTCCTCCCCTCCCACCGGTCTTTGGCGAACCTCAGCTGATTTCCAAATCCTCCGTGGCTGCTGGGGGTTGGTGCAAAGGTTTAATTATTTGCTTTTCCTTGGGTGCGTAAGGCGGGGATAGGGAGAAGGTCGGGCCCCATCGCCTGACGCTGCAAATCTTGCCCACTTTTGTTGTATAGTCCCTCTCCCAGCCCCCCTTCCTTCCCCGTCTCCCGCCCAGCTCCCAGAGCCCACCATGAATCCGCAGGCAGTTTTGGGATATGTTTGCCTCCTTTGCTTTTCCTTCATGAGCACAGCAAAAGGTAAGAGACTTTGGGCTGCTTTGGGTCCAGGGACACGACGGGGTCTGGATTCCCCGAGAGCTGGGATGCTCGTCCCGGTGCACAAAGAGCCTCACGGGGCTCACTGTAATGCAACATCTCCCCGGTCTCCAGCTGGGGAGGGAAGAGTTATTGCCACAACAATTCCCCTGAGGCAGGGGAATTTTTTGGGACCTTGGAAGTCCTCCCTGGGGGGTGAGAAAAACCAGAGAGCTGGAGCTTTTTAAACTGCACACGGTGCAGAAATATAGAAACTCTTCAGTCTGACTCACGGGGGAAAGTCCCAGGGAGTGAGCTGGATTTCCATCGCTTCCTTTATCATTATAACAAAAGTAGAAAAACTATAAAATTTTTTAGGAGCCTAGCAAGTGCATCTTTGCAGGAGATTTGCAGGAGAATTTCAAATGACTTTAGAAAATAGATTAGACTGGTTATGTCATGGCAAAGGCAACCCTCCCCCACTACAATCATATCTGTATATGAACAAGAGACGTGAGTCCAAATAATTCTAGAAAAATAAGATTGAAGCGGGAGTTTTGATCTAAAGCTGCCCCATCACCTTCATTTTGGCCCATCACAAAGTCAGTGCTTTAGTCGGCAGTTCCAACAGGAAACACATGATATGACTATGGCCTCTCTTCTCCCTTAAATAAAAATGCTAACATTGCCCCAGTTAATGCACAATGCTGAAAAGACACTTCAAGACATCCCTCTTGTCCGTGGACATGCTCCAGAAACTTTCCTTCAGGTTTAAAGTGTGTTTCTCTGGGACTTTCAAAAAGTCCTGAAGTCCCCAAGGAGGGCCCCGCTCTGGCTGTCATTTCTAAGGCAGGACTGGAAATGCAAACAGGAATCGGCCGTCAGCCCGAGAACACCCAAATATCCAAACCGCAGGCACAAATAATTTCCCATGAAAACCTTCCCTTGTTCTGCCCCAAAACATGGCAGCTATACCTACCGCTCGGCGTAAAAATGACACTTCCAGGAGGCAAAGTGATGCAGGTCACAAGCATCCCTGCAAGCCCAGGTCCTCTCTAGGATGGAGGGATGCTGGCTGCAGCAAGCAGAGGGACTGAGGTCTGCAACCGCAGTACCTTCAACATTTGAATCTTTCCTTAGGGGATTTGCAGCCGCTTTCTTTCCAACCCGGGACCCTGTATCAGTACCGCTATAGCCTGGACGTCCAGCTGGACCACGCATCCACACCATCCCCGCAGGGAGCCTGGCTGAGGGCTGAGGCGTTAGTCCAGCTGCACCGGCTCTGGAGGGACCGAGGTGGGGAAGAGCTGCTCCAGGTGCAGGTGCGTGAGGTGGTAAAGCCATTGCAGCCGGGTACTCCTCCTGGGAGCAGTGATGCTCTTTCCTTACTCCCTTCCCTTTCTAGCCCAAGCCATCTGAAAAATGACCTCTCTGACCAAGAGGCCATCACCTGCAGGTAAAATGCATAGCAGCTTGAGAGCAGACATGCTTGGTCACTGCTTTCTGCCACCTTCTGCTGTCATAGATCCACGACCTGAAAGCCCAACATGAGCCAGAAGAGAAGAGGAGCCAGTATGGCACTGGAGGTCCTCCTGCAGAGATTGTACTGAGCCAGGAGGCACGGGCAGAGCTCCAGCAGCCGGTGTTCATCTCCTGGAACAGCGGGAAGGTCAGCTGGACACCTCCTGGGCTTGCTCATGCCCTCCGCAGAGCACTCCTTCCCGCATCCCAAATTTTCCCAGCTACAAAGCCCATACAAACTCCTGCTCCACCTCTGATTTCATATCAGAGCACAAGGAACTTAACGGGGTGGCAAACGCAGGTCTCCCGCAGGGTCCAGTATGACCCTAGATGCAGCCCCATCCTCCAAAGGGGCTGCAGGCTCAGCTGGAGCTGCAGCATCCCATGTGAAAAGGGCCGCGGTCCTAAATGTGGGATGTGAGCTTCTTTCTGACCTTCTCCTCTAAGGTTTGGGAAAACCATCAGGGGGAAAAAAAAGGAAAATTTGTGGGCATGCATCCACAAAGCCTGTGCTATTGAGGGATATGGTCCTCCTTGTGAAAAATCTTTGGGTATCTACAGGGTGTTGCTTAGGTTGCAGGGGAGATGCTGTTCATCAGGGAAGGCAGCAGAGAGCCCACAGGGCCCCCAGAGCCATCCCCGCAGACAGACACCACCTCTTGCCCTCCCAGGTCAAAGCCTTCTACGGGGACGAAGCAGAAAGCATCCTGATCTCGAACCTGAAGCGAGGCATCATCAGTCTGCTCCAGCTCCAGCCCCACACCGGCACTGCAGTGGAGGTAGGTGCAGAGCTAGGGCAAGATCCTGCCCAAAAGCCAGGGACCATGTTGCAGCAGGAGAGTCAGCCCCAAAGCCCAGCCAGCCAAGGCGCTTCAGCAGAGCCAAAATTCAGGATAAACATCATGGGCTTTGCTGATCCACCTGCCCCTGGGCTGTGAGCGAGGATGACTATTGGAAAGACAGAAGATTTAAAATAAAATAATCTGTAGATGATTTTCAGGAATGGGCACACTTACAAAATCATTGTCTTTCCAGTGACAGTAGGAAAAGTGGAGAAAAAACTCTATGAAAATTTCTGCCAAGCGAATTTTGCTTTGCCCAGCCAGCAGCCAAATGCCAGGGAAATCCCTCCCTCCAGAGCTCAACTGGTGCTATAGCGACCTGTGAGCCATATGAAATAACCTCAAAACCCAAAAATGCAGGCACAAAGGTGCTGCTGCTGACGTTAGCCTACATTTGCAAAAGCAAATTTCCTGCCCAGATGGATTTGGAGCTATCCAACACCCCCAAATACAGCCCAGTTTCTAGCTTTTTGATGATTTTTCTATTTATTCGTTTGTCCTTTGTGTCTGTCCTCTACACAGATCATTTTATTTAGGCTCGATCAAAGTCAATCAGCCTTAACCACGGTCACTTACATTTGTGTTTCAGGAGGACATCTCCGGGAGCTGCCAAGTCGCATACTCCGTGTCCAACCATTCCGTCACGAAGACAAAAGATCTCCTCAGCTGTGCAAAGCCGAAGCCCGGATTCGCATCCGTAAACAAAGCAAGTCCATTGCTCTCGCGGTGGTGGGCTCAACTTACATCAAGTACATCTGGGTTGTCCCCAGAATCTTCCTACAGGTGGGCTGTGAGTCCCGCTCCCAGCTGGCTTCAGCCTTCTGCACCAGCTTGGGATGGGGCTCCAGCTCTTAGACCCATACCCAAAGTGGGATGCACCAACACACCTCAGGAGGAGCATATGGTTTTGAGGTGGGTAGGAGCAGAAAAGATATCCTGGGTCATCCCGTCTCCATCCTTGTTATCACTTCTGACCTGTCAGTTAATCCTGCTTGGGAAGGTGGAGATCCAGAAATGTTTTCTAGACCTCAGACTCATCAGATCAGGGATTAAGTTGACAAGGGGACAGGACCAAAGACCACTTGTTTCATTTAAAGCAGTAGCCCATGTTCAGCCCTGACGTAAATAGATGAAACTCTGTGGGTCTTAATGCAGTTATACCTGCCATGATTAAAATTGATGTTTTTTTAAAATTTATAAATTCTACTGAATTCAATATAAAAATGGACATCGCTGCACAGAGAGCCCATGGGCTTCAGCAGGGGTCTCCAGACCTGGCAGTCAAACTCTGAGTGTTCTTATAATAAAAGCTTTCTGGGGCGTGAATCATGGCAAACTTACCCAAGAAAGTAACAAACCCTGCACAGCACATTTTTGGCAGTAAGGTTTTCCCACAAGCCTGCCAGCTGGACTTAGGCAGCTCTCTGGACCTTGCCCGTACCTGTAGCTGTGACAGCAAAATAACGATGCTGCCCAGCTCTGTAAAAGGCAAAGCCTATGGATAAAAAAACCTCTCTATTAAAATAGTGACTTTATTATTGCCAATGCCATTTGCTGTCAAAAACCACCGCTTGCACATGGTTCCGCTCTTCCCCTTCCCCAAGACCTGCCACGTGCAAGCCCCGCTGCTCCGATAACATCTCCTGGCGTGACTAGCGCTCCCCTTGCTGCAGCGGGGAGACGAGACAGAGGTGAAGTCCAGCAAGTCCGTCATTTCTTTCAGAAGGAAAAAAGCCGGGGAGCTTCCCCAGGGTCACCACGCAGCACAGCGAGGAAGCTGAGCATTTTTTGGCACGAGCTCGGTGGAAATTGCTGTTGCTTATCTTTCTCTTTCGCTTGGAGAATGTCCTTGCTGATGCTCATCAGGATGAGGCGGGTTTTGGCATTGAGGGCCATACCTCTTCCCACACCGTGCAGCTGCGTTGGGGCAGCTAGGAGCCAGGGCTGTCAAATGGACCTGAACGAAGGGCAATGCTTTGGGAGGTGTTGATTTCTAGTTCGTAGACTCCAGGCATCACCCACACCAGGCAGGAGCATCCCCTGCTCTCTCTGCTGCCCTTTTCTTCTGTGGCTGAGCCAGGGTGACACCACCTTGTAATGAAAGTCTGCATGGCATCACCAGTCTGTCTCCCCACATCAGCTACGGGCAAGAGCATCCCTTCCCCGTGGTCCTCATCTGGTGCCGCCTTCTCCCACATCTGGGAAGAGGTTGGGCTCTTCTGGATTTTCCTTTCCTACATTTTGCAAGCAAAGCAGGTGACTTTGTGGACTGGAAAGCTCTTTTGCTGCTAATAGAGGAGAGAAGTCTCCTGGGGAGAGGGGAAGAGAGAAAAGTTGCATCTTTTTCTCCTTGCTTTTCCTTTTTCAAGATCTTTGGAGTCGAGTGGCAGCCCACCAGCAAAAGCCAGTACGTGGTGAAAGACAACCTCCTCCAGTCGGTGCTGGCAGAGGAAAGCCACGTGGTGTCTCTAGCGCTGAGGTCCACCACTGGCATCAAAATCAGTTCAAGGTGAGCGATGTCCCCATACCACTGCCCGAATTGGGCAGCCTGGCATGGGATGAAGGTGTACATGTTGGAATTAAAGTGTTTGCTGCTCTCCTGCCAGCTTGGCTGGCACAGCCTGGTGCAGGCAGCAAGGAGGACAGGGTGCAGCAGCTGGGCATGGCACGGAGGGAACACCAGACACCTTTTGACAGCTTCCCCCTGCATCTCCTCCTTCTCCAACCCTGCATGAACCCGATCAGCCTCTGAGCCTTGGAGGGTGTAAACGACAAAGCCTTGATGGCTTCTTCTCCCTCCACAGGCAGCAGCTCCAGCTAGCGTCTCCTCCGACGCCTGGCCCAGCAGAGGTGGCCGGACAAAGCCTTGAGGACGTTCTGGATGGCATGGAGGGACAGCACCAGCCCCTGGGCATGGCCAGCCTGCCCTTCAAGAGGGTCTGCACCCGCTGCCCATCGGTCAGTGACGCTACCCACCCTCAAAACTTGCCACGTGCTCTCCCCCAAGCTGGGCACCTGGGCGGGCAGCAGAAGGCTGTAGGATTTGGGGTTAAACCACAGTGGTGCATTTGGAGGCGCTGGTTACCCCAGGATAGGCAGGATGCGGCCCCGGGAGCGCTGGAGAGCAGCAGCCTGACTTGTGGCCTCTCCTAAATAGTGTCTGATGTTGCTACCTGAGGTGGAAGGACCCCTCTGTCTCCCCCAGACATAGCTGCGTTTCTGTGATGGGAGAAGTAACCTGGTGCACACCTGGCACATCCAGTTGGGTTAAACTCATCACAGGTCTGAGGTCAGGAAACGTTTCCACCACAGGTCAGGCTAGCAAGGACCTCTGCCTCCTCAAGTCCTCCAGGCTTTTCACCTAGGAAATCTGGAATTGCAATAGCTTTCAGGCACCGGTGATGCTCGCAGTTTCTCCTGCTCTTTTCCTGGCACATACCACAAATTGGGGCGTTTGGGCTTCAGCACAAGTCCTCAGCGGTGGGGGTGGGAGGCTGCAGTAGATGCCTGCAGGTAATTGCACGACCCCCATGGGCCCCTCCCACTCCTAAATATTTCCCGATTATAAACATTATCCCACGATTCAGAATCAGGGGTAAAAGAGGCTAAATTCCACCTAACAAACCTCATCTTTGCAGCTGAGAGCCTACCTGAAGGCTTTTGACAGCCAGAGAGTCAAAATGGACACCTCAAAGGCAGCGACCACGTGGCAGTTCCAGAGGTTCATCCAGATGCTGCGCAGCGCCAAGAAGAGAGATGTTCTGCAGCTGCTGAGGAGAGCACCCGAGGAGATGCTGTGAGACTCCCAGGAGCTATCTTGCCAAAATTGGCTTTCTGTGCACGTAGAACCCTGGCATGTAGGGTCATCCCTGGCCATGGCAGCTAGGGTAATTTGGTGCTGGTCCATACGCCATACCTGGTCCAGACAGCTGTCCTGACTAGTGCAAACATACTCTGGTTTTTCTTAATGCCTTTTCTGTACAAACACTGCATGGCTTTTTTGGGGGTTGGTTTTTTTGGGGGTTTTTTGCTGGCTTTTGAGCAGAGCGAATGCTCCAGCAAGTCTTTCTGCAAATATTGTTGGAGATCTGTTATTGACAGACCATCCACCCATGGCCATAGCACCCATCCCTTGTCAGTGTGGGTGCCGGGGCCGGGCTCCTCTCTGCAGTGAAATACCTAGACGTGGGTGGGTTCAGAGCAAGAGCCAACCTTCTAGGTTTTTTGAACTCATGAACTGAAGCTCCCGTGAGTTTAACAGCAAGAGGAAAGCATGGAGAAGAGGAGGGGGGATGAGGAGCTGCACAGGGCACCTTGTTTCTTCCCCAGCTCTATCGGTGGGTTGTGCCACTGATGACCTCCCTCTCCTTGCTCCAGCCCCTTCGTCGTGGAAGCAGCGGTGACCGCACAGTCGGTGGCATCCCTAGCAGCTCTCTCAGACTTTCTGGATTTCAGCAAGGAGCCCAAGTCCCTGCAGGAGAAGTTTCTCTACGCGGCAGCTTTCTCTCCCCAGCCTTCGGGAGAGCTTCTCCGCCTGGTGTTAGTAAGTACAGACTTTTCTCTCCCTCCCTGAGGGTCCTGAGTCTGGGATGGATCCTCACCCCATTTCAGGCAGGGGGGAACAGCAAGCATGTTTTCCTGAAAAAGGAAAATATGTTTCTGTAGAAATATATCTCCCTGCTTATGGGATTATTTTATGTGCTTTTAATGGGAGAGTGGCGATGGGATTAGATACTCCTCGGAGGAAAAGCATTCAGCAGAAAGTGCTTTATATCAGTGCATTACAGATAATAAAAGCTTAATTAAAATTCACTGTGAAAAATTAGCATTTTATCCAATTAAGCCAAGCATTACCTCCTTCAAGGCAGGTAAGAACTAGTTTTGCCTTACTTTTTTAGTAAGCGCTTTGAGATAAGAGGTAAAACATACTCCTCCTCTCTCTTTTCCCCCATTTTTTTTTCCTGCTTCCTAATACCCTTTTCCTGGTGCCCAGGACAAGCTGGATGGGAGGCAGCTGGCCCCCGAGGTCCAGGAGACAGGAATAGTTGCCATGGGCTCCCTGGTCGGCAAGCTGTGCCAGCAGAAGTTGTGTGGGCTCCAGGTGGGTCCTCTGCAAACCCCCATGCTTGGCTTTTTTGGAACCCCCCCCTCCTCCGGGGGCACCCAGAATATCTCCTGTCCCTCACCTCACTCTCCTTCTCTTCTGCCCTCCTGCAAACCCTGAGCAGGAGGTGGAACGTGGGGTGGAAACCATCCTCAGGGGGCTAAGAGGCTCCGAGGAGGAGTCCGAGGTTGTCATTTACCTTCTGGCCCTGGGGAACGCGGTGCTCCCCGAAACCATCCCCATCCTCCTGGACCATGCTGAGGAAGGTTCCACCGCTGTCGCCACCGCAGCCATCTCTGCCCTGCGGCGATTCCCCGCTCAGCACATCTCTGGCAAGGTATGAAACGAAGCTGCCAAGGCTTGGTGCTCCTCTTCCCATCCAAAGCCAAGCCATTGGGGTGCAAACAGAGTCACCCTAACAGCACCATTTTAATTGCCCTCTCGCATCAGGTGAAACAAGCGATGAGGAGGATTTTCCACGAGAAGAGGAAGAGCTACGAAAAAACGTGTCGCCTGGCCGCTGCAGAAATCCTCCTCGAAAATGAGCCCTCGCCCATGGATGTCATCAACATCCTGCTGGCTGCCAACAAGCTGGAGACGGAGACAGCGACGTTTCTGCTGCTGAAGGTCCAGAACAGCCTGCGTGCCGACCACCACCCGGCAAGGTGGGTCTGGAGGGGAAGGTTGCATTTTTCCCCCCTACCTCTACATCCCTGTTTTTTCCCCTTCCACACTCCGGCTGTGGGGCTTTTGACCCAACATGCCTTCAAAGCTGGATAAGCACACGTGCTAGCATCGCTTCTGGGAGCTGCCTGGAAATTCCCAGCTGCAGGAGGAAGAAAACAGCAGGGCTGCAAATGCAGATGACGCCCAGCAAGCCAAAACCTGGCGTCCCTCCTCATCCTGCCCCGTGGCAGAGGGACCCAGGCTCGTGCCTTTGGCAGAGTCCTTGGAGGCCAAAGCTCTGGCTCGCAGGGCAGCGTATAATTTGTAACTGCATTAACCTTCCTATCTGCACAAAACAAACCGAACACTAACATTTTTCAGTGCTAAGCAAAAGCTGCACAAAAATATCTGACTGGTTTAGCCTAATAAAGCGGAGGAGAGGGAAATTGCAGGGTAGCCCACGTCTGCTCGTTTCCTTTTTTGCTCACACTTCTCCAGGCAACTGAGAGAAATAGTTTAGAAACTTATATTTCCTTCTTTGTACAGCCTTCTGTAACAACCACTGACATTTTTTTCCCTTCCCAGTGCTGACATAACCTTTCCCTCTTTCTTCCAGGAAGATAATGAAGGACATCATGAGAGACCCACGGATAAATAATTACAACTTCTTCTCGAAAGCTGGCATCTCCTCTTCTTTCTCAGGACCTCTGGCAGGTGACACCACAGAGGACACTCATCTCATGGTCCTCTCAAACAGCTAAAGGAGGGGCTGGTGGGGAAGGGCAGCTTTCAGAAGAGGTCTCTGCTTTATCGAAATGCCCCAGAATCTCGGTGTGAGGTTTCTGAGCATGTCCCCCAGCACCAGTTGAGGCTGGCTGGTTGCCATCACCTTTCGCTGACAGCCCTGCAACCACCTAGCTTTCTACAGCAGGAGGACTGAGCTCTGCTACATACTTTTCCCAAATCCTAATTTAAAAGAGGAACTTCAGCTGGAGGTGAAACCAACGTTAGATTCTAGGTGGGAGTTTCTGTGCTTTTCCTGATAAGTCAAGATACTTAGCTCTGTTCCGTAGTTCCTTAGGTATTTTTAATAAGCTCCTCAAAGAGGAGAATCCTTGTACTGAGATAAAAATCATGAAACTTCAGAGAGACTGCAACAATCGACACTTGCTAAATATCTGCTTAAATCTTCGCCCCTTGGCCCTCTTTTCTGTCCCCCTTCAAATTATCTCAGTCTAGCCTTGTGGGGGTAGGTGGAGGCAAAATAGCCAACACCTGGAAGAAAAACATTGCAATGCTAAATCCTTTGATTATTGTAAGAATGGAAGGAAATGGTGCAGAGAAGCTTTCCCCTCTAAATCATTTAGCTTTACCAGATATTTAATGGCTAACATGAGATCCATGCAGGTCAGCCGCACTGACCATAGGTGGGACAGCTCTACAGGACTAGCCATACGGTCTGTTCAGGAGGCTCACAAATTACCAAGGAGCTCTTAGGATCCTGCTTTTAGACTGACCCAGTGACCTCCCAATTCCTGCAATCAACCTGGATGAGCTCTTTTAAGAAACAGCCCCGTCCTGCTGAGCGCTGCCTTGGTGGCACCGGGTGGAGGGGATGCCCTTGACGGGATCCCAGCCTTGCACATCCTACCTATGGGTTCTTTATTTTCTTGTCAGCCTTCATCCCCTGCTGCCGCTCTCAGAGCATTTATGGTTCGCCACCACTCAGCGACTCATTCGCAGAAAGAGATGTGCCAGGCACTGCTCAGGGATGCTTACAGGTGTCTCTCTGCCTTTCAGTCACCCAGGACCTGCTTTCCACCTTCGGGCTGGACCTGCTGTTTTTGGAGGGTGGATTCCTGAGAAAGAGCGTCTCTGATTTCTCGCTGCTCAGCCGTGGCCGGCAGCTTCGTGCTGCTCAGGTGTGCCGCCGGGAGAGCACATACATGGAGGGGGGGTGGCAGCACTAAGCCAATGGTGACACTGCCCCATCTGTGTCCCCTCCTAACCTCACCTCTGCACTCAGTGTGCCCCGTATCAGAAATACATAAATGCATACCCCTCATCACCGATGTGAAGCCAGACAGACTCTCTGGAGGAGACCCCCCTGCCCCCCCCAAAAAACAGGGGATGTGACACCACTGCTGCAGGGTGCTCAGGGATAGCTTGCATGCCCCATCCATCCCACTCCATCACTATCTTCCTGCTTCGAAAGGTGCCTATCCAAGGGTTGGACAAGTATAGCAACTCAAATAGCGTTGCGGGGCACAAAACGGACTCTCCAGCTTTGCTGCGTGCAGCTTGCGCGTCTGCTTCTGTGTTTTAGGTCACTATTGAGGCACAAGGGATGGAGTCAATGCTGGGAGAAAACGTCTTGGAAGGGGAAGAGGAGCCAGAGCTCATGGCCGGGATGTCTGCCATCTTCTTCGATGTTCAGTTGCGGCCGATAGTCTTCTTCCAGGGATATACAGACTTAATGGCCAAGGTCCTGTTAAGGAGTGGAGAACCCACAAGCGTGGTCAAAGGGAACCTGCTGCTGATGGACCATCACCAGGTACTGGACGGTGGGGGGTGACCTGCCTCCACGCCAAATTCTAGTGAATCCCATAGCATGAGCCAGTGGATTTTAGGTATGTTACTCACTGTGGATGCACATCTAAGAGCAAGGTGGCACTGCCAGAAGTCTCTTGGAGTTGGTAAAACAGCGGGATGGCTCGGCTCTGCCATGGGACACACGTGGCTTGTGTTCCTCCCACAAAAGCCTGGCTGTGGGGTTGGGATAGTCCCAGCAGCCGTGAATCACTGCCAATATCAGCCGCTCAGCCAAGAGAAGTGTCCGATCACAGCAAGTTCTGTCTTCTCCATCTCCTAGGTCATTCCTCTACAGTCTGGCCTCCAAGTGGCCATCAAACTCCAGGTCGGGCTGGGGCTTGACATTTCAGCCGACATGGACATGAGCATTTGGGAGCAGGAACTGAAAACCAGAATCAACACAAGGTCAGCGGGTGGGAAACTGCTTGGCTCTGGGTATGAAGGGTACTCGGGGGGCTCAGCACCCTGCACAAGGGATGCTCCACCTTAGGCTGACTTTCCACAGCCCCCTGCTCTTCTCCCACTGGGTTCAGCCCTGCCTGGTGGACACGTTGGGTAGGGGTCTGGCGGGCGTTGGTTACACACTCCTTTTCCATGTCCAGACCTAAAATGAAGATGCTCATGGGGTTGTTTGGTGCCAGTGCATGGTGCCCAGCACAGGGCCATCGCTCAGAGACCATTCCCACGTGCTTCCCTCTCGCAGGGGAAGTCTCGCCATTGATTTCCAGGCAGAACTAGATGCCCCCTTCCTCCAAGCCACCCTGAGAAGCCAGACAGAGGCAGAGACCTCAATCCAGTTTGACACCATCCTGAGGTTTTCCAGCAGCCCGGTGCTCATGTGCCTGCAACTGAGAGAGGAGCAGGTCCCGTACAGGTAAATTCTGGATACAGCCGGGTACTGTAGAAACATCTGATGTGCTTGAGATAAAAGAGGACTTCTTGGGGAGAGGAGGGAATTAATGGTTGTAGACTTATTGAGCAGGGTGGGTCGAAACCAGTAGGGAGGGGGCAAGGGACACCACAAGTTCATGGTGATGGGGGTGGAAGCACCATGTCTAGACCATCAAGAGAAGCCCCGCAGGTGAATATGCTGGTCTGGAAGGAGGAGGAGGAGGTCCACCATCACCACAGTCTCCTGACCATCTTGCTATCACCTTGTCCAACAGAGAAATCTTCACAGTTTCCAAGTCTGCCGGGAGCCAGAGCAGCACCACTCAAAAAGGCAGGCAGGGCACCATGCCCGGGCGGGAGTTTGCCTTGCACCAGGCCAACTCCAAGGTCTGCAACCTCCTGCTGACAGCAGAAGAAGAGTAGGGGAGTCCGAGCACTTTGGGACTGGATGACTGCCTGCCACACACCCCAGTTCTCTGTGAACCCAATGTGAGCTGTCAAAGGCTCTGCCCAACTCCTCCACAACCATCTTTTAATAAGAAAAATGCTGCAATAAGGGCATCAGAAGAGACCACAAGAGGAACTGCTGCAGGACAGCCAGAGGCTCCCCTTGCTTGGGGCTGGAGGAGCCAAGCCTGCCCTCCCCACCCCAAAGGCTGAGATTTCCCCCACCTGAACCCTTCCCCTTCATAGGGAAGGGATTGCTGGAAGCCAAACTGGTCCTGGTGAAAAACAGCCTTCTTTTGCAAATGTATGAGTTTCTCAGAGCCCAAGAAACCCTTCTGCAAGCCTACACCCAAAAATGCTGTGTTTTCTCCCCATTTTATCAAAGCAGTCAGGAGGGAGCACATCTGGAGCCAGCAGGGAAGAGGTTCCCCACAGAGGGAGTGAATGACCCTCCTTTAATGCACAGTTTTGCAGCTGCCAGAAGGGTCCAGGAACATGCAAAATTTTATTTCTGGAGGAGGTATGGGCTTTTTAATTTTTTTTTTTTTGTAATGCAACCACAGAGACATCCACTCCAGAATAATCCTCAGGGAGAAGGGCAGAGAAGCAAGACAAAATGCTGCATAACCTGTTGCCAATTATTGCATGTTCTTTCCAGATTAATTGAAGGTTTTTGCATGTATTTGCATACGAAGGCAACTCAGCTCCCTCACAGATTGGTGCCATCCTCTTACTCCTGGGGGGAACTTGCACTCTGTTGCCAGGGATGTGGCTGGTGCCACATCAGGCAGCAAGGATGAGGCGGGGGGGGAACAGTTTGTATTTCAGTGGGGGGGGTCAGATTCACACTTGGAGCAAAAAAAGGAGCAAGGCAGAGGAATGCAACCCACAAAGCTTTCCCCAAAAATTGGGGAAGTGAAGGCAAAGTTAAAACAGAGCAGGGGAGAGTGTGGCAAATTGCAAGAGCCCCTTCTAAAGAGCATGGACCAGCAGTCTCAATCCTCACCTTGAAACAGGGAGAATTGTCTTGAAGTTGGAGCTGAAAAATGTGGAGAAAAGTGCTGGAGACCCACCAGCTGCTGGGGGAGGCTGGAAGGAGATGGGGGGACTCAAGCAGGGACAGGCTGAATGAAGAAGAAAAGAGGCATTGGTGTCTCCAAGGCATTAAAGCACCTCATCGCAGCTCTGCATATCCCCCTTGTGATGCTGATCCTCAGCGACTGCTTCCTGCTCTAGTGTCTACACTTGAATTTTTCCACATGTTTTTCCCCTCTAAGACAGGCAGGGCTACAAGAATCATCCGAGGTCGTAAAAAACACCTTGTAATTAAAAATCACAAGAGCACAAGCATTTTATTGTTTGCAAAGAGTGGATTAAAAAGGTGTTTTGAGATTATCAGGACTCCCAGCATGGGGCGATGGCACCGAAAGTAGAGAAATTACTACTCTAACAGGGGTGGCATGCAGAGCTGGATCTGAAGTCAGCAATGCTCAGCTGGGGAACCAGCTGATTTCAAACCATGGACACAAGCTGCCAAGGTGTTTGGAAAGTTGTCCGTCCTTTGGGTATGGGGTTTGGGTTTGTTTTTTTTTTTTTTTTTTAATGAATTATTGGTGGTTCAGTCTATTCCAAAGGGCAAATTCAGATGCTGGTTGCCATGGAGGGCAAGAGATCATGTTTGACTGATGTGGTCCTTTCTAGATTTGAGAATCTGTCACAGGGAGCTTGCACAAACATTACAAAGCTGTTACTTCAGGTAATCATCTCATCGTTCAGGGTGGACAGTAGTCAACCCAAACTGGAAAAGTTAAATAGCAGGGTCACACCTCCATCCCATCCCCTTCCTCCTCTTTATAGAAGCCAGCACATACTAGATGCGCCTTTTGCTGGTGCGTGCAGATTCAGAACCCATCTATTGAGAGGTGGCTTCTGCCTAGAGCCTCTCCTCTTCCTTTTTGATCCAAAGTTTACATATTAATGGAGAAGCCTCTGGCCTCTCTTATCGCCTGAACAGCAGTTCCCCTTCTCTTTTAATCGAGGCAGCAGATGGAGATAAGATTGCCTCAACCCTACATGCAGGAAGGCAGCGTTCCAGCAACAAAGAGATACAGCAGCTTTCCTTTTCTGCTGATATTTGGGCTCTTTTGGTGACCATTTGTGAAAATTACAATTAGCTTCAAGTAAATATTGTTCTTCTGTTTTGCATTCTCCTCTCAAGTTGGATCGCTATCAGCCACAACCACCGAACACCTCTCCAGCGCTGGAGGGAGGCTTACAAGGAAAAAGCAGTATTTCTTCATTCCTTCCTGACAAGAATGTGCCTTTGAAATTTTTTTTTTATATTATAAAACATGCTTTTTAGGAAAAAGAGAAACATTGAACATTTTTTTTAAATTATGAGCCTGACAACGTAGCACCGAGTCTCTTGGGAGAAGAAAACTTGTCTGGTTTTCCATCTGGCGACACTAATTATGAGAGCTTTGGTTATGTGCAGAAATAAATGCCATGTATTTTTATATTTTCTCTGTTTGACTCTTAACTTTTCTGGACACACAGCTGGGAAGAGGAGAGAGGCAGAGAGCAGCTCCCATAGCACAGGCACTTCCAGCAGGAACAGCACGGCCAAAGCCACCTTTAAATAAAGTCACACTCCCAAGGAACCTGGTTTCTAGGTCCGTATTTAGGGTGCCCCAGAGACGCGTAGCTAAATGCCCCATCAGGGCTACAAGACGGGGACGGGGGGCTACCTCTGCTTCCAGAAACCCCCAGAGCACCG
This sequence comes from Balaeniceps rex, assembly GCA_013401315.1. Taxonomy (NCBI): domain Eukaryota; kingdom Metazoa; phylum Chordata; class Aves; order Pelecaniformes; family Balaenicipitidae; genus Balaeniceps; species Balaeniceps rex. The sequence continues at coordinate 48,414 of VYZW01000159.1, forward strand.
TTAGGGATGACAGCAGCCCTGCAAGAGGGTTCCCATGGGGCTGAAGACGCTGCCTTATCCTCTCCTGCCAACTTCTGCAGAAGTATTGGAGGCCATCCAAGACTTTGCTTAAAAATCAGGGCTTCCCCTGCATCAAGGCTCTGCTGATTACAGAGCAGTCTCACTCAGAGCAGGCCCCAAGGACACGGAGACTAATTGCCCTGGGACTTGCCCTCGGGTCTGAACAGGAGGATCCCTGCATGACCGTGGGAGGAGGGAGCCCGTATCGCCCTTGTTGCATTGCTCAGCTTTCTGCAGAGCCGCTGATAGCGGCTCTGGGTCCCACTAGCTCCCCATCTTCACCCTTTCCCCAGGGAGCATCCCATTATTTCCCATTCCTTTTGTCTCATGGGCAGGGTTTGGGCTGACTCAGAGTGTTTTACACCTTGAGGAGTTGCTATAATCTCTGCTGGCACACACTACCCCTGTGACTGCCTACAGACCTGCACAAGTCTTAATCCCCATCCAAAACCATGCTGCTCTGCCAGGTGTTTGGGGAGGACTACTTGGACCCAAAAAGTTTCTCAGCCTCAGTGTTTGCTGCTCAGCCAAAGCCAGAAGGCACCCACCTGCCATTTAGGACCATTTCCATTGCTCTCTTTCCCCCTTCTCCTTCTCTAAAGGAGATTTAGAGAGGCAGATTTGTCATTCAGCTGAGGCTGAATTGCACAGGGTAAATCAGAAAATGCCACCCTTACCTCTTGGGGCGGGGAGAGGATAATATTGCTGATGGGCGAGCTCTTACAGCAGGTAGCAGATCAGTTTTGCCCTAAACAAGTAAGTGAGGTTTGCTTACTACTGCAGATGAGGAGACGCCAGTGTTCAAGGGATGTGGAAACTCCGAAAGATTTTAGTCCAGGTTTTACTTAAATGCTGAGCAACAGCGTTACCCTAAATCGGTTGAACTTCTAGTCCTGAAGGATGATACTTGTCCTGCCAGAGGTCCAGGTGCTATAACGGGGATTGGAGCTAGAAATGTGTTTCCAGCCCCCTTGGAAATGGTGGGGACATTTCAATGGGCATTTTATCAGTTTGCATTGCTGCTGGAAGTATTGATCTCCTGCTGAGCCAGTGAACCCTAAAATTTCCCAGGTCCCTTCTGGAGAATTTTTTCCATTTCTTGTTGGATGCTCAAACAGCAAAAGTCAGTGAAGGGACATGGGCATTTCTGTAAAGTCATCCATTTCTTTAGCAACAGCTCCAAAATCCTCCTAGAAGAGACCTTTCAGCCCCAAATCCCCAGTGCTGACTGTATTGCACCCACAGAGCTGGAGTGCAACATCCTGTGGGACACCAAGTCGCCTTGGTCAATGGAGGCAGAAAGGGTCTTGGCCATGAAGAGGAGAAGCAAATAAGAGCACCCTCCTTCAAAGGCGCATTATTCCTACTAGCTAACTTCATGACAGACTATTTGACAAGAACAACAAGGGAAGAATTAGCTGCTGAAATTCTGCCTTTGCCTCCCAAAGCGCTGCCGGTTACAGGCTTTGCATTTCGCATTTGGCAGTGCTGTTTGCTCGGGAGCTGTAGGATGTTCCCTGAGCCAGCATCCCTCCCAGGAGGTCCTACGCTGAGCTGTGCAATTGGAAGTGATGGGTTGCCAAGGGATTCTTGCATCCAGGAGCAGGAGACAGGGATAATTGGGGAGGGTTGGGGGTGCCAGATCTTATTTCTAGTGGAGGTCCTATATGCCAGCAACCACCCAGCTCCCAGGGATTTTGTAGGGGGTTAGAGGCAGAGCAGCCCAGAGCCAGCACCTGGGAGCAGGGCTCCTACCGTCCTCTCCAAAAGTGGCTTTGCATGTGGAGTTGCAGATCAGCAGTGACCTCCAGTGGCTGCAGCCAAACCTGGTGGAGATATCAGGCCAAAACCGCTCCGCTGCAGCCACGCAGGGGCTGGCTGCACAGCACCCCGCACCCAGGGGTGTCCCACAGCCAGCACCCAAGGTCGTGAGACCTTTGCATCAGCGGGCGATGGACCAGGGCTGACCCATGGCAGCCCTTCACCGCTCTGAACTGGGGTCTCATGTGGCAATGCCATCCTTTCCAGGCTTGCCATCACAGGCAATTTTTGATTTTTTTCTTTTCCCCTGTAAGTCACTCTATTCCCAGGACATCTCGTACGGCCCTCAGGAGAGTGTACGGACACCACTCGCCAAATGGGGCGATAAAACATTATCTGCCTGTCTATTATAGCTTTCTGCAGAGACAAAACTAACACCAGAAAGCGTGCGCAAAAGCGAGGGGAATGTGTGGGAGAGGACAGACCATCTGCGGGGATCGGCTCTCCCTGGGAGCTAGCGGAGGTGTGTGTTGAAAGCGCTGGGGCAGATCTCTTACCGGCCACTGCTCTCTCCTTCCTAGGCAGCTTGCAAAAAAAAAATCTATTGTATATGTATTCCCTAATTGCTGTGCCCCAGTGACTTCCCAGACCCCATGAAAAATCCAGAAAAAAGCAGTTTGCAACTCACCAAAGCAGCAGCATAAATCCCAGCACAAAACAGAGAGCTCTGGCGATTGCAAATCTCCCGTAGAGCTGAGGTTGGGGTACAGCGTACATCCCAAGCTCCTGCTGCAAAGCTCGCAGCCACGTTGGGCCATGCACATCACCCAAGCATAGCTGCAAGGCTTTCCTGCAAGCATGGGACACGCACACAGGTGCTCATCTGGGTGCCCCCGCATATGAAGTCACCCTGGAGCAGAGTGCGAATAAGCAGCGGAGCATCCGAGGAGCAGTGGCTGGTAGGGGGTTGGTGTTATAACCTGCCCAGCAATCAGGAATGGAGGGAGAAAGCTGTGAAGCTGCAACGGGACACAGCTGTGCAAGCCACAGTGGCTGTGCCATGAGGTTATCCCTGCAGAAAAAGCCAGAGACAGGGGGAAAGCTCAGGGCTGGGGCTGGTGAGGCAGGCAGGGAGCCCGGGAACTGGCCGAACTGGCCCAGCCGAGCCAACAAGTGCCCAGGACTGGGATCAAACCCTGCGGCACAGCAGGGCCAAAACCCATGGGGAAAAAGCTGAAGTTTTCCTAGGAAACTGTTCCACCTGCTCCATCCCTGCCAATAGTGGGAGTATTGAAGGGATGCGATGCTTGCTGTAGAAAAAAAGACACTAGCGGTGCAGAAGGTGTTTGGAGAGACAGCCAGAGCCCCCAGCTCCCGTGTGGGACGAGGCTGTGAAGGGTGACACGGGGACAAGCCCCTGCTCTGGCCCATCTCCCCGCCCTGGCAGGGGCTGCTGCCTCTCTCAGCCGCCGGGATGCCGGGCAGGCTGCGCGGGTCACCCCATCAGTCAGTGGCTGCTCCCGGGAGTGTGCACTCACCCAAAGGGACCCAGCACCGTGAGTCAGAAAGAGCCAATAACTGCACTTAACTCCACCAGCTTTGGGTGAAAACAGTTGTTTCCTACCACTGCTTTTCCTACTTATCCAATTACTCGCTGCTGCAGTTATCCTGCCATGCCCAAAAGCCACCCACAAGCATCTCTCCTGCTACTCCACTCCTAATAATACACTTATTAAATCAACATTCAGTACTGTGTAGATTCACCAGACTGTCCCCGTCACCGCTGCGACAGCCCCAGAGCTGCCAGGGAACAGGGGTCCACAGGCAGCTGCCGTGGAAGGACCATTCCCATCCCAGCAAGAAACCCGCTGGCCACAACCACCCCAGATTGCAAGCCTTGAAGTCTCTCCTATCCCTTTTAAAGCCGAAAAGCCCTCCTGGCCTCCTCCTTGCCCAAATATTTTGGCAGTTGCAGCCTCAGAGACTGAAGGTAAAGCGAGCCGTAGTGATGCTGCGTGAAACAGAAGCATCCGACCCCTTGGCTGCATACGGGTGGAAGAGCCTTTCCATGGTAAAAACCAAGTGGGGTTTTCAAAGCACTTTTTCAAAAGCAGGTATTGCAAAGGGCCGGAGGAATACAGTGAGGCTGCATTTTTAAGGAGTGACCTGGTAGGTTTTGTGTTTAACCTTTTAAGAGGGGCCATTAAAAACACCAGGGGAAGGACTGAATAACTTCATGCCAAAAGATGTAGTGGGGCCACCACCTCCGTGAGCAACGGAGGTCTGTGGGGGACGATTAGGGGGGAGTAAAGTAGGAAAGAGGAAAACAAGGCGTTACTTGAGGAGTTACAACAGCAGCAGTTACCACCATAACTTCTGTGAAGTTTCCATAGGAAGAAACACTGTTTTCCACGAGCGTTGCTTTAACAGCAGCTTCCACGCTCCCCGAGAGCAAAGCCACACTGCTCTCAACTCCCACCCCATCCTCCCCTCCATGCCAGTGCCACCACTTACCTGCTTGGGTTTGTCACCATAATCCTCAATAAAGTGGCACTGGGGACCACTAAAGGTCCCATCTCAGCCATGCCCTGGGGACGTGTTCATTCACAGCCGCCTGCCCAGCACCCGAGGCAAGGCAGGGACCGCTCATTCAGAGGGAAGTGTGGCCTTTCCCTCCGGCCCCTCCTCTCCCTCTCCTTGTCCTTGAGTACTCCTTATTCCCAGCTGCTATCTGGCAGCGCGGTGCTATCATCAGGTGCCGTCCTTCAGGCCGGCTATAAAGGCATGCCGGGATGCGGCGTGCTCCCGGCGGCAGCCCTGCTCCTGCGCCATGCTGCGGGCCACCGTCAAGCTCTGCTGCGGCATCGCCCACGACCACCTCCGCCGCCTGCCCGGTAAGCACCGCTCACCTCCCCTCCGACCTCGGGAAAAACAGGCAGAAAAGAGGGTCCTAAAGGAGATGCTAAGTCTGCATCTCATGGGCATCCCCTTGGAAATGTCACATCTACGGGTCTGTTTTCCTCCCGCGTTGTATCGTGCATAGGGTAGTCTTGGTCTTAGCTGCAAATGAACTTCCAGCAGAGACACGGGGCACCATGGCATCTTCCTTGCACTCTCCGTGCTCACCAAAGCCCACGTGTCTCTCCCCTAGGCTTGAAGATAACAGCCGTTGCGGTGATACAGAAGGACGTGAGAGGGCTGGTGGTAAGAAGATCCTGTCACCTGCCTTCCAAAATTCCTCATCATATTCAGAGGCTGGTGGGGAAGGAGAGAGGTAAGCTCAGCCCAGGCGCTTGGGTACCACGTTTCCTAGCCCCGCTCACAACCCCTTTGCAACATGTGATGGAGGGATGCATATTAAAAAGCACTCCTCTCTCTACGATTTGACCCATATTTTGGGGGATAGAGTTAATTGTCTTCTCACTGCTGGGCTGGTCTCCAGCTCTCTGGTAGCTTAAAAGCATTCCCCGTACTGATGGCGAACTGGGTTAGCGGGGAGACCCTGGGATTCTGGGAAGGTAAATTGCATTGGCTCACCGCAGAGGCAGCCAAAGCTTTTAGCAGAGGTGACGGGCACTTATCAGCGTTTTGCTGCATGTCTGCTGTGTCCCTAGTTCCACCGCTTACCTAAAGACTTGAAAATTGGCAAATTCATCTGGTTTTTTTTTTTGAAGCGTGGCTCAGTCCAAAGGCTGCCTATGCAATGTTAATAATACCCAAGCAACGTGCAATTTGTACCGCAGTGTTACTGGGAATTGGTTTGGAAAGCAATTTCAAAAAGCTTTCCAAGCAGTCAGCACAGACACGGCGAACGTGTGAGCCAGGGATGCTCCTGACAGCGCGGTCTTCCGCACCAAGCCATCCCCCAGCCCAAGAGGGGACCAGTTGCGTGGTGGAAATGGCCATGTAAAAGCCAAGACTTTGGGTCAGCAAAACCCTCTGCTCCAGCTGCGTTTGCATTTTTGCACCCGCAGCCACGTGTGCAGGCAAAGCTGGGGAGGGGGGGGCTTTTCACCTTGCTCTGCCTTGCTCCTGCAGCCGCCTGCCCCGAGCCTGCCGGAGACATCAGCCCCAGCCGGTTCTCCAGCGTGGACCTCTCCTACATCACCCAGGGAGAAAGAGCCCTGCAGCAAGCGCTGAGCATCCTGCAGCAGCACACCAGCTGGCAGGCAGAAATAATGCTGGTACAGCCCGGCCACCTCTTGCCTTTGCTGCTTTGTGCCAGAAAAGCTCTCGGGAGGAGAAATGAGCCCTGGGGAGGGGAGATTTGCTTCTCTTATTCCTCCTGCTTGAAGGGAAACCGTGGGCACAGGAGACATGCCGTGCAAAAGCATGCACGGCCAAGAAGGTTTGCAAGCAAGCCTTCGTTAAGCACGTTCGCAAGCAAATCTGCAAAGTAAATAGACCACAGGAAAAAGCTCAGAGGGGGAAACTCAGATAATCGTGTTCCCGGGGAAAGCCAGGAGCATTTCTGCAGAAAAACCCAACAAATCGCGACTTTGTTGTTATTTATGGTGTTTGTTCATTAAGCTGTTTGCTGAATTGTTTAATTTAGCTAGAAAGGAGCTTAAAATAAAAAAAAAAAAAAGCAATCATAGTGGCATGATTTAGATATAATAGCTTTCGACTGTAAACCAAACAGTGATTAAAAAGAGGACTGGGACGATTTATCAGCAAGGCATTTCAGGGCACAGCCAGTGCCTCTGGGGGTGTTTTTGGGCGAGGGGTTGATACAGGCTCTCTGCTCTCCCAGGACGCCGGGGCTGCCGTGTCCAGTGCCGCCCTCCCCGGGCTGGGCAAGGTGTTCCGGGCAGAGGTGGTCCTGGCCGTGCCGGTGGCGCGGCTGCACCGGGAGCTGTTCGAGAGGATCGAGCAAATGCCTCAGTGGAACCCAACCCTCAGCCGGGTGAAGGTAAGGTGAGGAGGGATGGACCGCGGGCGGCGAGTGATGCCATCGCGGGCAGACGGTCCGAGACTTTGCATCGTCGGGGTTGCTAGCATCCAAAAAATCATATTTATCGAGGCTTTTAAGATCGCTGAAGGATTAAAGCTGATGCCGCGCTCCTGCAAAGAGCAGGATATCACCCCAGGGAGAGATGTGCTTTACTGGTGCGGCACTGAGAAACGTGTGGTTTCCAAGCTCTCTTTTCTGCATGGTGCCGGTTCACAGAGGTTTTTCCACGCTGGGAGACTCTGACGTTGCTCAGACTTTAATGTCAGGGGAGAAGCTGTTCAGAGGAATCAGACAGCTCAAAAAAGAAAGAGGCCAAACCAAATATATCACGCTGCGGGGGGCACACCCAAGAAGCTTATGTGTTGTCTTGGGCATCTTTTGAGTATTTGCCTTATTTCTCAGCTCCCAAATCACAGCATACCCCTAAGCAAGCTGCCAGCCTTGGAAAGCCTCCCCTAGCCCACCTGGGCTGGCTCAGATGCCACCCAACCTCTGCTTATTTATCGCTACAAATTCCTTGTCCCTTCAGAAAAAGAAATCGCATAGAGTCCCGTCCCAGATAAAAAAGGCTCCAAAAATCACCCGCTTTCCCCCTTAATAGCCTGCAGGGGACTGGGATTTAATTTTCACCAGGTGCCAGCCCCAAGCCCCCGCCTTGCTGCTGCTTCTGCTCATGTTGCCACCCCACGCTGATGTCCCCAGGGTGGCTTAACGTCCCCTGGGCAGGAGTAAGGGGGTGGTGGGGATGTCCCCAGAGGGGCAGCCACAAGGAGCCTAATCCTCAGGGCACTCCTTGCTCTGGTAGGTGCTGCAGCGTGTCGGGACAGACACGCTGGTGGCACACGAAGTCACCGCTCCCAGCCCAGGCAACCTGGTGGGCCAGCGGGACTTCATCAGCGTGCGGCACCGCGGGAGGAGGGAGACAGCCATCTACCTGGTGGGCACCGCCACCCACGTCGAGCCGCTGCCCTCACAGGAAGGGTGCATCAGGTACAGCCCCCCCCCAAAGTGACTGTCACAGGGTATCGTGTCCCTGTGGGTGGGAGACCACTGCTGCAGCCGTGAACGTTTGCACCAGGCAAGGCAAGGGAGGCACGCCAAGAGCTGTCTCCTTGTTGCGTTTGCTCTGGGATCTTGTTTGCAGATGACACTGGATGAGCTGGGTGAAGTGTTGATCTGCTTGAGGGTAGGAAGGCTCTGCAGAGGGACCTGGACAGGCTGGACCAATGGGCTGTGACCAATTGTATGAGGTTCAACAAGACCAAGTGCTGGGTCCTGCACTTGGGCCACAACAACCCCATGCAATGCTACAGGCTTGGGGAAGAGTGGCTGGAAAGCTGCTTGGCGGAGAGGGGTCTGGGGGTGTTGATCGACAGCTGACTGAATATGAGCCAGCAGTGTGCCCAGGTGGCCAAGAAGGCCAATGGCATCCTGGCTTGTATCAGGAATAGTGTGACCAGCAGGACCAGGGAAGTCATCCTTCCCCTGTACTCGGCACTGGTGAGGCCACACCTCGAGTACTGTGTTCAGTTTTGGGCCCCTCACTACAAGAAGGACATTGAGGTGCTGGAGCGTGTCCAGAGAAGGGCAACGAAGCTGGTGAAGGGTCTGGAGAGCAAGTCTTATGAGGAGCGGCTGAGGGACCTGGGGTTGTTTAGTCTGGAGAAGAGGAGGCTGAGGGGAGACCTTATCGCCCTCTACAACTACCTGAAAGGAGGTTGTAGCGAGGCGGGTGTTGGTCTCTTCTCCCAAGTAGCAAGTGATAGGACGAGAGGCAATGGCCTCAAGTTGTGCCAGGGGAGGTTTAGATTGGATATTAGGAAAAACTTCTTCACGGAGAGGGTTGTCAAGTATTGGAACAGGCTGCCCAGGGAAGTGGTCGAGTCCCCATCCCTGGAGGTATTTAAAAGACGGGTAGACGAGGTGCTTAGGGACATGGTTTAGTAGTGGACAGCTACGGTTGGACTCGATGATCTTAAAGGTCTTTTCCAACCAAATGATTCTATGATTCTATGATTCCTTATGCCCGTTTTCACCCGGGGGGCACCCTAACTGCCCCCTCCCTTGCCCACCGCAGGGCCGAGTCCCGGCTGAGCTGCATTGTCCTGCAGCCGCTGGCGGGGGACCCCGGCCATACCCGCTTCACCTGGCTCCTCAGCATGGACCTGAAGGCAAGTGCCACCATGTTTCTTGGGGTGGGACAGCAAGGGGTATGCATCCTGGCCTACAAATGCACCTTCCTGCCCGGGATGAGCACCCCAACTCTCTTTGACGCAGCGGGACCAAATTTGGGGTGTTTTCTCTCCCAAAGGGCTGGATCCCCGCGTCTGTCGCTAACCGCGTCCTGCCGCAGTCCCAAGCAGACTTCATCAAGCACCTCCGCCGGCACCTCTCTGCCGCCACGTGCCCCTGAGCTGCGGGAGGACGGGCTCTGCCCAAGCACGAGGGACATGGCCTGAGCTGAAGACCTGCTCCTGCCCCTGCTCATTGCCACCGCAGCCACCAGCGATGGGGCGAGGTGGTGCATGCACCGAGCAACCCCGAGCATAGAGGACACCCTTCACCCTGCTTCTGCTCCAGGGATGGAGCCAAGCATCTGCAAGCCGGGGTGACCGAGGCACCACCGAGCCTTGCGTTAGGGGTTGCCTAAAAACCCTCACCCAAACCTCGTCCACGAGCAGCGACGGTAGCTGGTACTCAGCATCGCTCCTTCCCGCCGTGCACAGGGGAAGGGGGTGGCTGCCAAAATGCACCCCGAGGCCGGGCATCGCTGCCCACGGTGCCGCTGGTTCTGTGGCTGCAGCCCTGCCCCGGTTTCATTGCTTTTTATTTATCACCTGCTCATGGCATCAGCTGTCAGCACAAGCTCAGGGGCTCTTCTCAGCGTGAACCGGCAACACATCCTTATTTATTTTGGCATGGCTAAGCTATATATTTATGCATGTGTATAATGTATATAGGTATCGGGTTTTCTCCTGCTACGCCAACAGCAGCAGGCACAGCCAGAGCGGGTGTACGGCACTAAAGCCACGTCCCAGGGAGTCAGAAACGTGCTTTTCACCGTCAGTTCAACTGACTGAGGGTACCGCAACGTGGAAGGGGGTGGCAAGGCAAGTGAGAAAGCAGCTAACGGGGACGGGCAGCGGCAGGGTCCGACAGCCCCGTGACCCTGTAATGCAGCATCACACCCTTGGGGACCACACACCCACGGGAGCTTGTGACTGCAGCCCTGCAGCGTGATAAATAAACCCCTCCGTGGGTTTTTGTCCTAGGCGGATCCCCAGGAGACCACCAGCCACCCCGCACCCACAGCCCTTTGCAGCAGCAGGGATGGCCGGTCCGGTGATCCCCACATTATCCCGCACCCTTGGGAACGAGCACGCCGTGCCATCAAGCCGCTGCCAACCGCAGCTAGAAAGGAGCCTTGCAAGAGCGGAACCGAGCAGCTGGGTGTCATGAAATGTTATAACAGCCATTGCAGGGTGCTTGTAATTTGTACAGCCGTGGGGTTTGCTGGGTCTTTGTCTTATTTTGGGGTAGTGGAGGGGGGGAATCATCTCGAATCAGCTATGTGAAACTGGCTGGGTTGAAATAAAGAGGTGGTGGCTCGCCGTGTGAAATCCATTTCAACAACCACACCCCCCCATCCCCCAAATAAATCAACAGAAAGAGATTGTGATGTGGATTTATTTTTCTTTTTTATATTATGTTAGAGTTAAAAAAAAAAAAAGAAAAAAAAAGAGAACCCAACAAAATTAATAAATATTAAAAGTTAAAAAGCTCTGAATCTCATATGTACAAAACTTTATACATCATCGTAACACTGGACAAGGTTATATCACAGGAACGACTCGGTGCGTCCGCCCGGCCCAGGAGGACACGGGGTACCAGATGCACCCTCTCCTCCCGGAGACGGGACCAAATCACTGCTGGGAGCTGGGACGTCGCATCGCTACATCCCCTCACCGCAGCTTTCCATGCACTGTGGCGTCCGCTCGGTGAGAAGCGACCCAACCTCAGCCTGCCCGAGGCGCTTCTTGAACAAACACCCCGGTCCTGGGTCCCAGCCCCACAGCATCGCCACCCCAGAGCATCCACATGTGCTGGTGCTGGTGTGGGGGGGGGTTTATCGCACCCTGCTTTAAATAATCTCGCCCACCTCTCTCGCCTGGAGGTGGGGGTTAGCACCTGCAGCGCAGCCCCCTTGCCCCAAAGCCCCCCACCCCCACCCCGGGGACCCTGGCTGCGGGGTGCAAGGGGGCCAGGCCAGCCCTGAGCCACAGCTCTCCTCTGAGGTATAGCAAGGAACCACCACAAATATTCCTAATGCAAGAAAGCACTAATGCCCGGGACAGCACTGAGGGGAGGGGTGCAGCTGGGAATTTGGGAGGGAGGAGCGAGAATACTGTGCCCTGGAGACATTACAGCCCATTTTTGAGGCGGGGGGGGGTTTTGTTTTTATTCAATGCCTCCCAGGCTACGGGGCAGGGGGGCTGAAAGCTCGAGAAAAGCCTTGCTTTGGGCGGGGAAAGGCAAAGCAAGCTCAGTCCTGTCCCGAGCCAGCCCAGGGCTGTCCCAGCAGCAGGAGAAGGCGCTAGCCCCAGCCCTCCAGCCCTGCGTCGTCAGGGAGAGATGCTCCTTGAAGAGTAAACGAAGCGTTATCTTTGGCACAATAAATATATCCTGGCACTCCCACGGAGGGGGGTGCTGGTGGATAGGCTGGTGGGCACGGCGGTGGTGTCAGCAGTCCGAGGGATGAATCCCACCCTGGTACACCCACAGCATCTCGTCAATCCTGGGGGTACCAAAACCCGCGCGCCTCGGACTTGGGCACCCCGCCGCGGTATTTCATAGGCGTCCCTCTGTCTGTCCGCTCCCACGAGGTGTGCTGATCGCTTGGCTCAGACAGACGCATGGCCTTCTGCCGTCTTTCGTGAAGCTCACTTAATGCCAAAGGGCAGCGCCCGGGAGGCAGGGGACCTCCAGCCTCAGGTGCTTTTAAGAGTAATTAGATAAATGCTCGTCCAGTCTTGACTTAGAGGCGATCCTGGGGGTGGAGGGCGCACAAGCTGCCCTCTTTACATCTCTTCAGCCCTTTTTGTACCGTTGGGTAACTCCAGGGGAGCATTGCGGAGGGAGTCCAATGCTTAAAACGTCAGGAACGCGCAGAGGTCTCCAATCTCCATTGTACCTCAACCTCTCCCCGCTGCAAGCCACGCCAGACTAGCAAAGGCCGAGGGGAGCTTGCCCATGGACATGAGCTCCTCTGAGATGCCCTGACCTCAAGTTTCTTGCAGCCACGCGAGTGCTATCGATGCAGTGCTCTGCCCCCACACCGACGGCACTGGAAGCACCAGGCTCAAACAGCAGCGTGCCCTAAAACCCGCGGGCTGCCGGTGCGTGCCGAGCACCCCCGGCCGCCTTGCCAGCAAGCCCCGGAGAGCTGAAGAGCTGACCAAACACCGACCCTAGAGATGCCCTGTCCTGCTCCTCGAACAGCCAGGGAAGCAGCACCGTCAGGGGCAGTGGATGCACCCACACCATCCACGCGCTCCCGAGACATCCCGCTTTGCAATGCCAAGCTGGTATATCCACCGAGCCTGGCCTTCCTCGGACTCCACCTCTCCGGCCCCAAAACCTCCTCCCTACCAGCGCTCATCCCGCACAGGAGCCCACCTTCCCCCTGCCACCGCACCTGGATGCCCTCAGCTGGGAGGCTGCGCACCCCCCCTAAGCACCGAAACCACGGCAGCCCCCCAGGGGACACCCCTCGGGGACACAGCAGGCCGCCTGACCCCGGTTTTGGGGAGGTTTTGAGGACTGTAAGTCCTCCAGGCAGAGCCTGTGCCTGGAGCTGCCCTGAGAGCACGCAAGCTGCAGGCAGCCCCAGGCTCCTAAAGTGCTGTGCATACCTTTAGTACTTGGCACAATATTTTTTTTAACGGCGTTAAATCACCTCCCTTTCAGCCCCTCTCAAGCGACAAAAAGGACGCAGATGAACCTTCCTCTCCTTCCTTTGTAACCGCCCCTAAAATCCGCTCCCGGCTTCCCAGTCATCCCCATTTTGACGCCCCACGGGCACTGGGTACGAGGATGCAGGGATCAGGCTGGTGGTCCTGGGGAGGCTGGGCATCGGTATCAGCTCCAGGCTGGCCAAGGGCAGCATTGGCTAAAAAGCCACCGCTGGGTGACAGGCATTTTTTTACAGGTACTTTTGGTCTTTGACCTTGTTCTTATTGCTCATCAGAGTCGCCTGGACCATCTCCTGCCTATCCTGCAACGCAGGACAGAAGCCGGTCTATGGTTTTCACGCTCCATCTTCCCCCCAGACACGTTTCCCAAACTCTCCACCCCAACGGGGACAGCCCAGGGCAGCAGTTTGGGTATTTCCCCGACATTTCCCCCCCACCTCACCACCTCCCGCTGGTTCCTTGCCCCCCCAGCCTCCCAGCATCCTCCCTTTCCTACCCCCAAGCACCAGGGCTGAACCAAAGAGCCGGGACCCTCCTCTCCAGCACATCTTGTGTTGCCGCTGGCGGCAGGGGGGAAGGAAAAAGCACCTTGGAAGGAAGCGGCCCATTGCGGGTTACCCGCAGCCAAGCCGCTGTTGCTTTTTTGCTTTTTTGCTTTTTTGCTTTTTTTTTGGTTTTTTTGGCTCCTTTTCACCTTTTTTCCGTGGCACTGTCAAAAAAAAAAACCATGCCACAGCCGGGAGGGTGGGGGGGACCATGAGAAAAAAGTGGGTTTCCCGGGAATGAGCCGGGTTCTTTCCAAACCCGGTAGCACCACCCGTGAAAACCATCGCTGGAAGTGGGGGACAGAGAGAAAAAGACGGGGAGGAGGAGAGGGAGGGAGGCGAAAGACTTCCCCTGCCCCGCAGCGAGGTGGTCCCAAGTGGGTTACCTGGCTGCCCGGCCCCTGCCCGGCTCGCTCGGGGGTGGCAGCCCCCCGGGGAGAGCACCGCTGCTGGGCATCCCTCCGCCGGCAGCTGGCCCGGCCCGAGGAGCCGGAGTGAGGTCCCCACCGGGTCCCCCCTGGGCAGGGGCGGTGGGACGGGAGGAGAGCGGCGGAGCAGGGCTGGGAGCGGCGGTTCCTGGGGGAGCGGTGGGGCTGGTGGCGGGGGGCGAGCCGGTGGCGGTGGAGGCTTTCTTGCCGCAGGATTCGCAGCAGAGCTTGTTGTAGCCAGGGATGGAGCAGTAACGGGCCAGGACCTCCATCTGGCAGAAGATGGACTTGTCCCCGAGGCAAGGCTCCCCTGGAGAGGGACAGAGCAGCATCAGACAGCACGAAGGACAAGGGCAGCATTAGGCTCCCACCCCTGCACCTTCCCGATGGTCCCAAAGGACATGGGGTGCCCCCCTTGCTGAGTGCTGCCAAACCTACAATTGCTCTCTGCCCCGGGGCAGCAATTTTGGCGATGCTTGCATGGGAAGGGGGGAGTGAGCTGGAAAACGAAGCCGAAGTGCTCGAGGTTTCTGTGCACAGGAGAAAAAACAGAGAGCAATGGATGCTCCAAACTAGCATCTTAAATCAGATCACGACGCATCTCGCCCCAGGTTCGAAGCGCCCTAAGCAACCCCTTGCTTGGAGCAAGGGGCAAAAGCCAGAAGCCATCTCCCCGCTTGAGTAAACATGGGAGGCTGAGAAAAATTCACAGCAAAAAGGAAATGGCATAAAATCCTGGAGGCAAAGGGAGTGCAACAGGGTGCCCAGCCAGAGGCAGTGGAAACTGCAAGACCCCAGACTCCACGAGATGGCAACCAAGCGGCAGGCTTTGCAGCGGAGGGTAAAACTCTCCCAAACCGCTGCTAGATGTGCATCCTCCCTCCAAGCCTCCTGCGTGTCCCACAGGGAGCTGATGGCCCTTATCCGAGCGGGGACACTTACTGGAGGAGATCTTGCTAACAGGGTTTTTGGGTCCATCCTGGGGCACCTGCTGCCCTTTGGGCGTGTTTTGGTCACCGGCGTCGGTGGTGATGCCGGAGAGCTTCCCTGCGGAGAGAGCACCACGATGCCCAGCTGCCATAGGAGGCTGGGGGCACTCAAAATACCTTAGGAGGGTGTTTTGGTGGGGGATTTTTTTGTTGTTTTAAGGGATCTCCTTAAAAACGAGGTCCCCTGGGGAGCACCCGCTTTGGCCCAGCACTTAAGCCACCCAAAAAACCCCGAGATGAACTCCGGGATGCCCATCTCCATCGTACCCTCAGCTCATCGCATCCCCAAACTGCCAGAAAAACCCAAAACCACCTACAGCAAATATCAGGGCCAAGACCAGAACAGCGCACTATTTTGGCCAGCATTTAACCCTTTCTCTGCCAGCATCCGGGACGTTCAACAGGACCTGGCATCCCCCTGAAGCAGGGACGGGCTGGAGGCATGCAAGAGGGTTGGTCCCCACCAGCATGCCCCAGCAAGCGCCACCACCTCCTCCTCCTCTTCCTCCTCCTCCTCCTCTCACCCGGGCAGATGGCCACGTGGCAGCCCTGGACGGCCTCCGGCTTGTCGCCCTCGCAGCGCCCGCCGCTCTCGCCGCCTTTGCAAACCACCTGCCGCTGCTGGACGCCTTCCCCGCAGCTCGCCGAGCACTGCGCCCAGACAGACAGACAGACAGACAGACAGACATCGGTGATGGAGCGGGGGGAGCCAGCACGCCCTGCCTGCCACCCCAGAGGAGTATTTGCAGATGACAACGCCTCGGGTGGATATTGCTTTCTAAAAAGGGCTTTTCGTCCCCGCTCTCTGCCGGGATGTGCAGGGATGCTATTCCCTGTGTAATTTTGAGTTTCCCCGCAAACCTCAATAAAAACCATCGCTGGCTCTTGTACCCTATGGTACCCTATGGCTCTTATCTCCATCCCTATGAGACCACCCTGCTCTATAAGCACCTGGCCTTCACACCCAGCCCCTATACGCCCCCTCCAGATCCCGCCGGGCGGCCAGGCACCTTCCCCCCCCAACCCCAGCTCACCTCCGACCAGGCGCCCGTCCTCCACTGTGCAGGGCAGGGCGTGCGGCTGCAGGGCCGGCGCGTCTCGGGCCGCTGCCCGGGGCAGTACTTGGTGTGCAGGGTGCGGTTGGTGCCGTCCTGCAGGCGCTGCACGCACTGCACCGCCCGCGCCTGCACCCCCAGCTTGCCACAGGACTTGCTGCAGGCACCCCACTCCTCGGCCACCCAGCTGCTGGGGAGGGAAGACGGACACGGCGAAGAGGCAATGCCCGTTAGAGCTGATGCCCATGCTGGGAAGCAGCCGGCACCGCTCCGAGCGCATTCCCAAATACCCCCATAGAGGGGATGAGAGCACCTCGTGCCGGCCGGGGAGGACTTACACGGGCTGGGAGCACTCCTGGAGGTTACAGCGTCGCCGGATCGGCTTCGGCTTCTTGCTGTTGTCGCAGAAGTTCCTGTGCACCATCCGGTTGTCGCTCTTCCGCCGGCAGCCGTACTTGGTGTACTGGATGCCTGGGGGGACACACAGCATGGGTGCTGAGGCAATGGGTGCAGGGGTCCCACCGGCTCGCCGCCCGGTCCCTCTCCTGCATCCCTGCGGGGACGCAGGCTCTCGGATGTCACTGCTCAGGTGGGACCCAAGCAGTGCTTCACCCAGGCTTGCAGAGGATGTTCGTGTGGGTGCTGGACCCCCCCAGCTTCCTGGGGTCACCCAGGCTGCTGTGGGGTGCACACACAGAGAGGGGCGAAGCAGGCTCAGCCTTCCCCCCATCCCTCCCCCAAGCTGCTCTCCCGAAAACCCAGGTCAAGACATCGGAGTTTCCTGGGCGAGACACAGCCACGAGCACTTAGCGAGCTACAGATTTGGCTTAATTTCTCCAGACGGGGGAGGGGGGAAAAGGCAGCACATCGCAAGCCCAGCCAAAGCACTGCTATAACGTGCCAAATAAGCTGCACTTGCTTGGGAGCAGACCAGAGCGGGGCTAAGCCAGCCTCAACCACGAGCTCCCCGCCACCCTGCCAGGAGCCCTGCTGCAGCGAGGTCTGGGGAGCCAGCAAGGGCTTGCTTTCCAGCTCTGCAAGTCCTAAAATCTTCCAGCCGTGAGCTGGACAGCGCACGGTGAGCAGCACGAGGTCTCCTCCATCATCTGAGGGTCAGGTAGATTGGAGGTGACCTCTGAAGGTCTCTGGTCCAGCACTTGCTCAGAGCAGGGCCAGCTTTGAAATCAGATCCCGCTGGCCATATCGAGGCAAGGCTTTCATCAGCAAACCCCCGACGCCAGCGTGCAGGCCCACATGCCTCCTCCCAGAGGGAAAAATCCAGCAATAACTCTGCCAGGAGCTCCCGTGTGCTACCTGCCCTCCATCACAGCACCTCCCGGTGCGTCCACACCTATTTCCATGCAAGCTTTAGGAGCAGTCATCTGCCAAATCACTACTCCTTGGCTCAAATTGGGCTAAAAACAGCCCACGAATTAAAAACTCATAGCAGACACATGGGTAGACAGACAAAGGTACGCACACACGATCGCATAAGCCTGTTTTCATAAGAAATCTAGCTAATTACTCACCTAAACTGCCTGCAATAATGGTTTTTAACACTCATGTTCCCATGTGGTAGATCCCTCAAATTACAGAGGTGCAAAGAACATGGGCACGGGTGTGGAGAAGAAAGCCAGGCCTCCAAGCAGTACCATGTCTAAAGCCTGGCCATGTGTGATTTTAGGGAGAAACACTTTAAAACAGCACCTGCGTTGTTTCCAAGCCAGAGATGCCCCAAAGGGCTCACGCGCTGCCTAACACACCCAAGCGTCCTCCCAAACATGCGCTGTAGGCTGCTACGAGGGGAAAGCTACCTCCTCCGCATGCCTTGGAGCACTGAGACCAGCTCTTGAGGGCCCACTCGTAGGAATCCATCTCCTCAAGCAGGACATTGTTGTTTCCGATCATGGGCAGCAGGTCTTCGTGGATGATGTACCGGTACATCAGGCTGCTCCTCGCCTCCTCCTCCTGAGGGATGACCTGCAGGCAGAGAGAGGACAATCGGAGAGGGGGAAGGAGAGGAAGGAGTGATGCCGTGGGAGAGGGAAGGGAGGAGGAGGCCATCAAAGAAAAAAAGAAGTGAACAGTGACTACATGGTACGGTACACACAAGAGTAGGAGAAACAAACCCCGTTACTACCTCCAACATGATTAGGTGGGCTCTGAACACAGAGTCTACCCTTCGGGAACGTACCTCTCCGGTTGTGGAGAAAAACACTGCCCGAACATCCCAACTCCAGCCTTGGGTCGCATGCCCCTGGCCTCTCCTCTGACCTGTATGACCACAGTCTACGCCCAAAGCCAGTGCTGGCCATGGGGATGGACAGGAGCGCAGACCTACCCTTCCCTGGGTGCCCAGGGAACCCAATCCCTAACTCCCCCAAATACCAGTATAACTAAAACAAGATGTGGAGTCATAAGCAATTGCTGCACAGAGCAAAACACAGTTGGGCTCAAAGGCAAGCACCCGAGCAATGCATCCTTAGTGCCCCGTTCTTGCACACAGCTCATCACCCCTTGCTCTTGGCTAGCTCGTTTCCCTGGTTTTAATGACATGCCCTACATCCTTTCTCTACCAAAGTCCTTCCGTCACCTCCTACATCCCATCTCAGACCACCTTCCCTCTCTGTACCGCTGGGTGATGGTCATACCCAACACCGCCAGAGGATGCATCAGACAGGCTTACCAAAACGCTGATGGCCTCGTGCAGAGGACCACTGGTTTTCAGGCTCTCCTTGCCATGTTCAACGGTGTATTCCCACTCCAAGCCCATCTCGATGAACACTTGGCTTTTGGCTTCTTTGCCTTTGGCGTTAAGGATGAAGTTACCCGTGGCTTGATTCTTAACAGCTGGAGGAGAAAGAAGGTATTTAGAATCATAAAATCACAGAATCATTTGGTTGGAAAAGACCTTTAAGATCATTGAGTCCAACCGTAGCTGTCCACTACTAAACCATGTCCCTAAGTACCTCGTCCACCCGTCTTTTAAATACCTCCAGGGATGGGGACTCAACCACTTCCCTGGGCAGCCTGGTCCAATACTTGACAACCCTCTCTGTGAAGAAGTTTTTCCTAATATCCAATCTAAACCTCCCCTGGCACAACTTGAGGCCATTGCCTCTCGTCCTATCACTTGCTACTTGGGAGAAGAGACCAACACCCACCTGGCTACAACCTCCTTTCAGGTAGTTGTAGAGGGCGATAAGGTCTCCCCTCAGCCTCCTCTTCTCCAGGCTAAACAACCCCAGATCCCTCAGCCGCTCCTCATAAGACTTGCTCTCCAGACCCTTCACCAGCTTCGTTGCCCTTCTCTGGACACGCTCCAGCACCTCAATGTCCTTCTTGTACTGAGGGGCCCAAACCTGAACACAGTACTTGAGGTGCGGCCTCACCAGTGCTGAGTACAGGGGAAGGATGACTTCCCTGGTCAACATCATTTCCTCTGGTCACTGCCCTTGAAGGACTGGAACAACCCAAATAAGACCCTTTGGGTGGGAACTGTCAGAATAGGGCCACGAAAGAGGTATCAGGTGAAGGGAGAGGTGAACTAAGGCACACTCACCGATGCTGTGGGATGCTGGCTCTATCTCTTCTATCTGAAGGTGCCTTGCCCCAGCTGGAATCTCAAACATCTTCAAAACACTGGCTGAAAGGGAGGGAGGAAGGATGGAGGGAAGAGAAAGAGCAGGTTTGCTCCACCCGGACACGCACCCGCTCACACTCATGTGTGAATCCAGCTGACCCTGACCGAATCCGCTCCCAAACCCATCCAGCCCGCTCACCCGTCTGCTTGGGGGTCTTGGCCAGCGTGCCCTTCACCGTCCGGCAGTGGGAGTTGTCCCCCCCGCAGACCCCACACTTGTCGTCCTGCTTCAGGGAGCCGACCTCCTTGTCACAGCCGACGTGCTATCATCCGTGGGGAAGAGAAGACAAGCACGGGGTTACATCCCTGCAGCTCCACCATCCCCAATAGCCCTTTGCTGCACACAGGGTCGGTTCCCAGGCTAAACCACGCGTCCCCAAGGGGTTTTGGGTCAAGGGAATGCACAAGGTCTCTGCTGGACAGGCAAAGGACAGGGACAGTCGCGCAGCAGCCGTCAGCTCCTCACCACGCACTCGCCCCGGACGCAGATGCTGTAGGGGTCTCGGTAGCTGCACCGGGTACCGTCGTGAACAACCTGGTTCATGAACACCACATCCCCCGTTCCCTCGGACTGGCAGATCAGCTCACACTTCTGAGCATCTGCGGCAAAATAAAAAGGGGGAAAAGGGAGGGGAAAAAAAAAAAAGGGGGTTGCAGAAATAGATTAAGGTGATTGAAAATAGAAACCCATCTCAGCACAGCCAGATTCCCAAAGCCCAGGCTACCCGTGTGCCTTATTTTGCCATGTCCGTTTGCTGCTCAAGAGCCTGCACTTTAGGCCAGCACGCTCAGGAAATTAAGAGAAGGCAACTGGACTGGACACGCTACGTGACACCGAAATGCAAGACGCTTGGCTGCGTGCAGGAGGAACACCAAGCCAGGCAGGCGGACCTGGCTCCCATCCCAGCCTGGAGCGGCACGCTCCCCACTGCGCCTCCAGGAGCAAGCAGGCAGCGCCGTCCACCACACTGTCTCCAAGGAAAACAAGTCCTCTGCGTGCCAAAGCACACAGAGTAGAGATAAAACTTTTAAAGTAGCGCAAACGGATTTATTTCTGGCTACCATTACGAGGGGCTCTCCTCTTACTAGCGCAGCAGGAGCGGGGAGAGGTTTCAACACGGGCTGATCTCAGCCCACCTCTGCTGCGCTTTGAGACAGCAGGAACCAGAGCAAGGTCTGGGTTTCTCTACAAGAGACCTGAGGGCAAGCACAAGAGGTTGATTTTAAGGACCTGGCTGCTTGATGCTGGCTTATTGCGCTCTAGTTTCCACCTCAGGAGCTTTTCACAACCCAACGACTGTGCAGCTGGCACAGTCCCCATCCCATGGTGATGGCCACCAGCGTGGCTTCCTCTAGGAGGGAAGACAATTTGGCTACTGCTCCTTTGCTAGGACCTGCCACCACTCACCGTCCTGATGCTCATAGGGAAGCCAGGAGTGCTTGCTGTTCTGGTGGGTGTAGTAGGAGTTGCGTTTGGAGCACTGCTGGGCACGGAAATCCTGGTAGGGCCCCGGGCACTCCTCGGCGTTGCACACTTGGTACTCGTAGGTGGCTCCCGGGCAGTGGCGCCCGCCGTATGCCGGGCTGGAAAATAAAGCAGATGGGTTAAAAGAGCACTGTGGGGGGGATGCTGTTCAAACACGATGCAGCTCAGCGCCCAAGTGCATGGCACAGCCCAGGCAGGAGCTGAGATGATGTCCCCATCCCTGCCGACCGAGCGCACCAGGGGAAGAGCGAGGAACCTCTGGCTCTTGGCCACTTCCAGCTTTATCCCCCGGTAAAAGGAGGGAGCCAGAGGCCGAACGTACGGCGGGTTGTCGCAGCTCCGGCTGCGCGAGCGCACGCCTCCCCCACAGGTCCTGGAGCACGAGCCGAACTTGGACCAGGAGCTCCAGCTGCCATCCTGGCTGTAAGGCTGCTCCGATGTCTTCCAGATGCAGTGACCCTTGAAGCACCACTGGAAGGGAGGAGAAAGAGGGGTGAGCTCTACGCCTGCCTCTTCCGAAGCACTCGACACGGGTAAAGGGAGCCCTCCTACGCCCACAGCGCTACAAAAGGGCTCGCAGTTTGCAAAGCACGGGAGGAAGGTGCTCTTCATCATGCCCTTGGGCACGTCCCTCCCATAGGAAGCGGGACCAGGAGTGGTCCCCGGGCATGCAACACCAGGCTTGCCCTCCAGGCTGGTTTGGGGACGAGCAAGCTGCATCATTTCACGACCCACCCAGGAGCACAAGCAGCCCATGGCTTTGCTCCGGGAGCCCAGCGCAGCTCCACGGCCGGGACTCGCAGCAGAAAATGCAGCGGAGGAGCAGGGGTAAGCAGGGCAGGCTCCCAAAACATCCACGCATGGTCAGAAGAGCCTGCAGCTGCATAAGCCTGCCCAAAAACTCATGCAAAAAGCTGCTGAAGGCACACGCCTGGGGCACGCAAAGATCCCTCTGCAAAACAAATCCCTTTGATTTTCTTTCCCTAACACCAAATTTTTGAGTTCCTGAACTGGTTTTCTCTCTCCGGCCAAACTGGCTCTCCCTACCCACGCAGATCCTCAGGCAGGCACTGGACTACACCTCGGTCCGGGACTGGATGTCTCCCCGCTGGCACTGGGTGGGGATGAACCCAAACTTTTGCAAGGACCACAGCAGCAAGCCGCTGGGCGTTTTGATGAACGAAATCCAGAAATCTTCTTCCCAGGCACGCACGCAACACCTGGCACGAAGCTGTGGCGTCACCCCAAGGGCACCCAGACCCGGGGTTCAAGTCCAGCCCTGGTGAAAAGCCCAGCCTGTGCCCATCACGGGCCTGAAGGAAGGACCTCCCAGTCCAGATGTTGCAGTCCTCTGGAGCCACGTGCCAGCACGATGTGTAACACATCTGTACACGACTCAAAAAGCCTCATTTTGCAAGCTTTTGGTAAACAGTCATTCAAGCACTCGAGGAGGCAGCATTTTCAGCGAGATTGCTGGGATTTATACAGAAACTTAGAAAAAGTTGTTGGACACTTTACGCCCATCCATTCTCCGGCAAGGAACCACCCAAAAACTCCACGGGCCAACACTTTTCCAACTTATCCATGCTTTCGTACTGTGCTCACGGGCATGCTAAGAGAGCCTAAAGTAAAAGCCTGATGACATCACGAGCCTGGATGTGCAGTGACGTCATCGCTCTTTTGCCAGGTGACAAAACCGAGTCCTGCTTCTCTGCAGAAGCAGGTAGATCAGAAGAAAACCAAAGTCCTCATCTGAGCACAAACTGGGGAAAATACGGAGTTAACGCCAGCTAAAAACCAGGCACCCACCGACTGCTGCCCTCGAGGGTGTCCCCGTCCCCTCCCAAGGGAGGATTGGGCAGGACCAGCCCCTACCTTGCCTGGAGAGCACTCGGTCCCGTCCAAGGGTGGCCCCTTCTTGGTCTTGCAGAAGTAGGGGTTGTCCGGGTGGCTGCACCACAGCTGCTTGCAGGGGTCAAAGGTGCGGAACTGGGGAGCACAGAGGAGCTGGGCTGGGACGGCAGCGGGGAGCCCCCGTGGGCTCACGGTGCTGCTCCTCGCCCCCCACAGCGCTTGGCTGGGGGTCCCGGGGAGGGGGGCAATACGGGCATGCAACCCATATTGGCTCCGTACTCACCGCCGTGCACGTTTTGTAGCCCACGCCGAAGTCGAAGCGGCACTGCTCATCCATGGAGTAGTTAATGCCCGGCAGCTCGGGTAACGTGGGCCACTGGTGCTCAAAGGGGTCATCCAGGAGGCAGTCGTAGGAGCTGCAGAGGTGCCGGGCAGAGGCAAAGTGGAGTCAGATGCAGAGGATTCCCCTCCTTCACCCCTGCCCTCAACTCCAGCCCTCTCTCCAGATTCAGATATGGAGAAATCTGAATTCTCTTGGCGCTGACGCTAGCTACCCACTGCTGGAAAACATGTTTTCAGCAAAACACACCAAAACACAACTGCGTGGACGCATTGGGTTCGCACGGCAAGGTTTTGGTAGCAGGGTGGGGGGGCTACAGGGGTGGCTTCTGTGAGAAGCTGCTAGAAGCTTCCCCTGTTGTGACAGGACAAGGGGTAATGGTTTTAAACTAAAGGAGGGGAGATTTTGGCTAGATATAAGGAAGAAATTTTTTACAATGAGGGTGGTGAAGCACTGGAACAGGTTGCCCAGAGAGGCAGTGGAGGCCCCATCCCTGGAAACATTCAAGGTCAGGTTGGACGGGGCTCTGAGCAACCTGATCTAGTTGATGATGTCCCTGCTCACTGCAGGGGGGTTGGACTAGATGACCTCTAAAGGTCCCTTCCAACCCAAAGCATTCTACGATTCTATGTCCAACAGAGCCAATGCCACCGGCTCCAAGACGAACCCACCACTGGCCAAGGGGTGATGACCCACCACCGAGCCCATCAGTCATGGTGGTAGCGCCTCTGGGATAACATATTTAAGATGGCAGAAAAGTTGCTGTGCAACAGCAACAGCAGCCGGAGAGAGGAGTGAGAACATGTGAGAGAAACAGCCCTGCAGACACCAAGGTCACTGAAGAAGGAGGATGAGGAGGTGCTCCAGGTGCCGGAGCAGAGATTCCCCTGCAGCCCGTGGTGAAGACCATGGTGAGGCAGGCTGTCCCCCTGCAGCCCATGGAGGTCGACGGTGGGTCAGATATCCACCTGCAGCCCATGGAGGACCCCTCGCCAGAGCAGGTGGATGTGCCCAAAGGAGGCTGTGACCCGCCTGGGAAGCCCACGCTGGAGCAGGCTCCTGGCAGGACCTGTTGCCCCATGGAGAGAGGAGCCCACACTGGAGCAGGTCTGCTGGCAGGAGTTGTGACCCCGTGGGGGACCCACGCTGGAGCAGTCTGCTCCTGAAGGACTGCACCCCATGGAAGGGACCCACGCTGGAGAGGTTTGTGGAGAATTGTAGCCCGTGGGAAGGACCCACGTTGGAGAAGTTCGTGGAGGACTGTCTCCCATGGGAGGGACCCCACATTGGAGAAGTTCGTGGAGGACTGTCTCCCATGGGAGGGACCCCACGCTGGAGCAGGGGAAGAGTGTGAGGAGTCCTCCCACCAAGGAGGAAGCAGCGGCAGAGACAACATGTGATGAGCTGACCGCAACCCCCATTCCCCATCCCCCTGTGCCGCTTGGGGGGAGGAGGGAGAGAAAATGGGGAGTGAAGTTGAGCCCAGGAAGAAGGGAGGGGTGGGGGGAAGGTGTTTTAAGATGTAGTTTTTATTTCTCATTACCCTACTCTGATTTGATTGGCAATAAATTAAATTACTTTTCCCCAAGTCACGCCTGTTTTGCCCATGACCGTAATGAGTGAATGATCTCTCCCTGTCCTTATCTCNGCCCATGACCGTAATGAGTGAATGATCTCTCCCTGTCCTTATCTCGACCCACAAGCCTTTCATTATATTTTCCCTCCCCTGTCCAGCTGAGGAGGGGAAGTAACAGAGTGGCTTTGGTGGGCACCTGAAGTCCAGCCAGCGTCAACCCACCACAGCAGAGCCCCCCAAAGACAAGCATCAAGAGCTTTAGAGCACAAGTCCCATGAGGAGCAGCTGAGGGACCTGGGG
>VYZW01000163.1:4894-23607 GCA_013401315.1 Balaeniceps rex
TTAATCTTAAAACAAGCAACAAGTCTCCTGCACTATGAAAACATACTTTACTACTTTGTGGCACTAAATTTACATTATCTTAAATATCCCATTTTTTCACTACACCACCTCCTCTTCCCCCCAAAGAAAGAACTGGAATATACTTATGAGGTTGTTCTGCATAATTTTGAACAATTAATTGTTTCAATTCAAACAGAAAATTGTAAAATACAGCAGGGCCTACAGGGATATCCTCTCATGCTGTGATTTCCAGCAGGTTGCACAAGCCAAGCGATGCCAGGCTACAACAGCATTCAGCTGAGACATCTCCCCAGAGCAACAAACTGCAGCAGAAAGCAGTGCTGCCATTTCATCGGGCTGTGCTTTTCCTTTTGTCCCAAGAGGAGCAGGCTCAAGCAGCAGTTTGACAATATGCTGTGAGTGACAACTTTTCAGACGATATTCAAAACTGAGATCATACTCATTTGAAGATCATTGAAGATCATATTACACTTCAAAAAATGGTTTTCTTTTCAGTAGTGAATAAAAAGATTCATTTTACTCAGTTTATAAAGCTCGTTCAATTCCTTACAGGACTGGTAATAAACAGAAATTAAAAGGAACAGGTGATTATAGATCTTGCATAGGGGAAAACTGAAGACTTGATATAAACCAAAACACAAAAGATGCTCTATAAATAACTGAAATATTAAGCTATTGTTTGCAACTCCTCTTTTTAAACAGGGGGAAAAAATTCCAAGGAGCACTCTCTTAACATTAATTTAAATGTTTGGGTCTAAATTTGAGAAACATAAGATTGTCTTGAATAACTACAATGTGGGTCGCAGGCAGGCAAATTATTTTATCCAACATAAACATCTTACAAAAACTATTTTGATCATTTCTTTACTTTGGCAACATGTGACCCCGCTCCCTAAATATGGATCTTGTGTAAACTAGTCTACTTTTGCTTCACAGTGCTCACTAACAATCCAGTTGCATTCTGGATTGCAACTCCGTATCATCTCATTCTTACCCGTTCTGACTTAACACCAAACTTTTCATAACATTTTTTTGGCTCCATGGAATATTCCTACAAAATGCCAGTGCTGCATTCACCCATTGTGTAATGGAGAAAACAAAAAAAATCCCACCCCACACCAAAAACATTAACACAAACTATGATTTTCCTGGGAGTACTATTCTTCCAAAGCACCCTCACTGGGAGCTCAGAAAAGTGATACAATTTTGTATTTTCTATGAAGCTGACCACATCTCTTGGATAAGCCTTTCAAACACCTCCTACTTTATCACAAAATTTATTTAAAAGCTCTTACGTAATTCTAATATTTCTCTTCTACTGTGATAAACAAATGAATTACAATTCTATTGAAACAGTCCTTTCTCCTCATAACAGTACAAAAAAAAATTCTTTTGTAACCAAGAACTGAGGTTTTGATTTCCTCCACATCAGAGATGGATGTTTTTCCCCATTTTGTTTTTTATTATGGGTAACAGGAAATATTTTCTAAGGAGCTAAATCAGAATTAGAGTCATATCATACCCAGGTTGTGGCCTAAGACACTACAGAAATAACAACATTAGAGAAAAGGAGTTTCAAAAGACACAAATAAGTTTGGTTTCTTCATTAGTATTAGCTAAGCACCAGTCATTTCTGCCTTTGAAATCCTCTCTTTTTTTCTCCTCTCAGTAATTCAAACCATCCTGGATATTAGATTCTGCCTTTCTTTGAGCTACACATCAAGACAATTTTAAACCATATCATAAACATTTTTAACATTGTCCTATTTGTCCAGAGGTCCTTGTTAAAGCCTACATCACCTTATGCCTTAAATTCCACTAGTTTTCTCATTGTTCTGAAAGTTATGCTGATTGCATCAATCCCATTCAAAGCACAGATTTATCATTAAGGTCTGTTATTCCAACCACAAATCTGCTTGTGTCTGTGTGTGTGCTGGCAATACATTCTCCCACGTCTCACAAACTCCTTGTCTTTAACTGTACATTATTTCGCTGTATAGCCCAAGCCAGCTCCTATCTTAAGTTACAGACAACATGTCATTCTGCCATTAAGGAAAGCTTCCATTGTCCACTCATCTATTTTACCAGTTACTATGGGGCTTTCTCCCACACTGACCTATCCACAGGGGATAAATTCTCAACCAAAATTGTACGATAACAAGTTGATAACTTGTTCTTTGACATTCCTCAAAACTAAATTAATCACATTCAGGAAACGAAGAAACAAATGATGGACTACAACAGAATTTTGCTGTTGAAGTAGAACTTGTGAGTACAGCTCCAACCTACTGAACAGCTGGGGGGGGGCGGGGGGAGATTAAAACAGGATATTAAAAGCAGGAACTACTCTCTTCATTGCCCCGCTGCACAACATTTAATGTAATGATCCACAGTCTAGTTTCATTGTAAAGATGAAGCAAAGTTTTCCTTCATCTTCAAAGTCACGAGCTGTTTCTTCAACTGATAAGACTATGTAGTCAACAAAACTCAGCATAGCCGACCTTTATAAATTATTCCAGCTAAAACTGAGAGAATAAGCTCGTTTAGAACTGTGATTTTTATAAACCAGTGCTCTATCAGTGTACTCTTCAGATAAGGCAAGCTTTGAAGAAATAGGAGGAATCTTCCTAGTCACACATATTTCACCTAAATGAACAATTTTCTTTAAAAAACCAATTTCTTCTTTCTCAAAGACAAAATATCAATTCAGTAACTCCCTTCAGGTACTGTATCCAACAGTAAAGTACAGAAGAAAACCCTTTATGAAAATACATTTTTAAAATTTATTTTGCTCATCTTTGATTTAAACTAGCTTTTAGCATTGAAAAACAACGTCTACCAAGAAATTCTAGGAGTAAACGGCATATAAAGTTCACCAAGTTAGATACTTCTGTAACTTCTTAGTATTCCTCTCTCTGTTCCAGCAAATAATCAACCATGGAATCAGATAACAGAATCCTTGGAGGAGCACGTACAGAAAGGAGAAAAGGCAACAGGCACAAGTTGCAACAAGAGAAATTCTGCCTGGACATAAGGAAAAATTGTCAAGTGACAGTGGTTAAGCACTGGGACAAGCTGCCCACAGATTCAGCCCTGCACTGAGGAGGAAGCTGGACGTGATGACCTCCAGAGCTCCCTTCCAGTCTCAATTTTCTATGATTCTGTAATATACTGAATAACTGGTAGTTAGGTGTTACAAGTTAAGTTGTATCAACATTATTATATTATTCAGATGACTTGGTTATATTCATCATGAACTGCTAAATCCTCTAATGGGTTTAGCATATTAACTGAATCTCATTTACTTTAAAGGCTTATTTGTTGGTGGTGTAGGGAGGACTGCTAAGGGAAAGAGGGGATGGCATTTCTTTTTCATGTGCACCATGGTGAAGTTCCATTTCCAGCTAAAAAAAATAGGTAGCAAAGTTTTAACCAAATACTGTCTAATTATTTTAATACAGAACAAATAATCTGTACTTATTACAAATACATGCTTTATAATTATTCTTTTGAAAGTCATGGAACTGTTTTCTAGTTCAAAAGGTTTCTGAAAGACTAAATGATTAGCTGCCATAGTCCAATGTAGTCATTTCCTGCTAATCTGATATCTAAATATTGTTGCTCTGGGTGACTTTGGTGATGTAAGGAAGTAGCTGCTCATGGAAACTTTCGTATTCCTTTGTCTTTGTAGTAATACAGCTCAATTAAAATTTCAACAACGAAAAAAGTTCCGTAACGTCAACCAACAATACTGAGGGATTAAAAAAACCCCAACCCATTAACAATCATATCTGTGATGGTTTCTTTGAAGATCGTTCACTACTTTAAACTCACGAGCTTCAGAAAATGTCTCTAATTACCAAATAGCCATGAGACAGATATTAGAGTAAGAAGCCTAAAGGAAACAGGCCTGCCTTGGAGAAAAGACTGTATGTATCCGGTTTGTCAGCCTACCTCAGCAGATTAATGACTCTTCAACCGCTCTCAGGACAGCACAGTTTTCTCCCACTGGAAGCCACACCTTCAGAGGTGGCAGACAGTCCGATCACATGCCTATTAATAACTTATTAGTGAACCAATACCCACAGCAATCACACTATGCAGCATGACAAACCTAATCTTATTTCTCTCAGAGCTTTTATTAGTGACTTCCCTGTTCCTTGTCTTATTTAATTCAATAGCAAAAAGCTCCCCTTGACATCAGTTACACAGCATCAGTCCTCAGTTCTATTTGCATCCTGAGGATATTCAAGAGCCTCCACATTAAAGCAAAATCCTGAGCAGAGATTCTCAGATTGTTTTTGTGAGTCATGATGACAGGAAAACTGTTGTGGTCATGAACAACCATCTCTGGGTTTTCTTACTTTGTTTTCACATAAAGCAAGGTTTGCTTTTTTGGCTATGTTAAGTACTGCTTCCAGGGAATTAGAAAAACTAGAAACATCTGAAGGCTGGAAGTGTTTTTATTTATGCAAAGACTAAGGTGTTCCTTGAAAAGTTAAAGTTCTTGAGTAAACCCTAAAATGAAGAGAACGTGAACAGCTAAAATATTTTTTCACAAATTGAAAAACTCCTCTACCAGTTGGGAACAAGCTGGAACTTGCATGGAGCCCTGCACACCCTGGCAAACATCTTAATTGTTCAGAGCAGACAAAGTCTGTTTAGTCATGTCTGCTGAAGTGGGAAGGATATTGCAACACATCTGTGCAGTCTGTTTCCACATAGGTCAATCAGTTCTTGAAGCTTGTTTTTAAACCACTTTCCGCCAGCCAGAACAACACACATACGGACACCATTACACAGGTTGGCCATACACCTGGCTAACAGACAAGTAATCTTTTAATAGAAGCACACAAATGAGCAATCAAAGAAATAATCTGAGAGTCCTAGTAGACATGCAGTGCCAACACACTTACACTAATGTCTGGGAGGGATTTTGTAAGAGTCTAAGTATGCCTCAGTGAAATTTCAAAACAAGCACATTTAAAGTTTCAGTGCCCACTGAGGATAGCAATAATATATTTAAAACACACAGGGAACCACAGCATGGCAAATAGAACAGGCAACAGCTGAAACTGGTAGATTAATTCAAATTGCTTTCTTCATTTAAAAAGGATGGGGTGGGTAACACAGGATTCTTTCTAAGGTATTCTAGCAAGTTTTTTAATCCATGTTCCAAAACAGCCAAAAACTATTCACCTACAGAACATGTTGCATGACACAAAAACATATTTAGAAATAGCACTGAGGTGGATCTCATCAATTATGCAAGGAGTAAGCGCATTTTTGTGCTCTACAAGCACGCAAACATTGTTTTCCTGCTTTGGCAGTGGTACCTCAATTTTCACCACATACCCTCTCTTTTACCTATATTGCATTACTGGAAGGAAAAGAGTTTCAAGATGCATCTATACACTGATTATGACTCATAGAATCATAGAATCATTTTGGTTGGAAAAGACCTTTAAGATCATCAAGTCCAACCGTTAACCTAGCACTGCCAAGTCCACCACTAAACCATGTCCCTAAGCACCACATCGACATGTCTTTTCAATACGTCCAGGGGTGGGGACTCAACCACTTCCCCAGGCAGCCTGTTCCAATGCTTGACCACTCTTTCCATAAAGAAATTTTTCCTAATATCCAATCTAAACCTCCCCTGGTGCAACTTGAGGCCATTTCCTCTTGTCCTATCACTTGTTACTTGGGAGAAGAGACCAACACCCACCTCACTACAACCTCCTTTCAGGTAGTTGTAGAGAGTGATAAGGTCTCCCTTCAGCCTCCTTTTCTCCAGGCTAAACAACCCCAGATCCCTCAGCCACTCCTCATGAGACTTGCTCTCCAGACCCTTCACCAGCTTTGCTGCCCTTCTTTGCACATGCTGCAGCACCTCAATGTCTTTCTTGCAGTGAGGGGCCTAAAACTGAACACAGTACTCGAGGTGCAGCCTCACCAGTGCCGAGTACAGGGGCACAACCACTTCCCTAGTCCTGCTGGCCACGTTATTCCTGATACAAGCCAGGATGCTGTTGGCCTTCTTGGCTACCTGGGCACACTGCCAGCTCATGTTCAGCTGGCTGTCAACCAACACCCTCAGGTCCTTTTCTGCTGGGCAGCTTTCCAGCCACCCTTCCTCAAGCCTGTAGCGTTCCATGGGGTTGTTGCGACCCAAGTGCAGGACCCGGCACTTGGTCTTGTTAAACCTCATACAACTGGCCTTGGCCCATCAATCCAGCCTGTCCAGATCCCTCTGTAGAACCTTCCTACCCTCAAGATCAACACTCCTGCCCAACTTGGTGTCGTCTGTCAACCTACTGAGAGTGCACTCGATCCTCTCATCCAGATCATCAATAAAGGTATTAAACAGAACGGGCCCCAGTACTGAGCCTTGGGGAACACCACTTGTGACCAGCCACCAGCTGGATTTAACTCCTTTCACCACCACTCTTTGGGCCCAGCCAGCCAGCCAGTTTTTTACCCAATGAAGAAGAGAGAGCAGCTTCATGATGTCCTTTTCAATGTGGGTCAATCTTGCTACACAAGAGTGTTAAGGTCAAGACAAGCAGCAAAATATTATACAAATCCGTATACAAATTAGCATACATCTAGGTATGGTATGGCTCACAGAGCCTGAAGATACATTAATTCTGTTGTGTACAGAGAAGGGCTAGTGTGGAACCACAAAATGTTTTATCTGTATGGAAATATATACTCTTCCCTTCAGCTTAATTTCACACTCTGGAGAATCTTCAGCCTTGCAGGTGAGAAAGACACAATATCAGGCAGCAGCTTAAGTTATTTATATTTATTTTAACAAATTATTAATTAATAAATACTAATAAATAAAATAAATGGTTTAAGCTTATTTTAAATTCCAACCCTTCAGAACAGAAAACTATGTCTAGGCTTCATGTCCCATTAAATAATTCAGTAGGATTTGGTTTTCACAAGGAAAAAAACCTAAAAGATCAGGTTCACTAAAAGGAATAATACTTCTCCATTGATGTCTCCAAGCTGCAGTCAAGTTGTAATCTGGGCAATGACATCATCAGTGATATTAGCTTAGAAGCAATTGTTGTTTGCTTTATTTAGAGCAGCCAATCGCAATTGTTGTTTGCTTTATGTAGAGCAGCCAATCAAAAAGGGATTTATCTCTAGACTAGTACTTTTCCCACACCAAGGAAAAATGAAATTCGTATGGAGACCAAGTACAAAGCTGGGCAGGCACACCACATATTTAAAATTATGGCACTGCTGCTAACAAGAAGAAAGAAGTCAAAGAACAACAAATCATTCAAAAGGCAGTGCAAGTTCCAAGTTATTCCAATTATAAAAGTTCATGCACAAAGATTAGAAGTACCATAAAAACTTATGGAAAATTACGCAGTGAGTCAAGATTTATTAAAAGACAATGGGGAATGGGGTAATTATTGCATTTCTTTATGCTTGTGAACTGGACTCAAAGAACATTAGATGAGCAGGACAAGGTAGCAGAGGTGATATAGTTATGTTCCTTGACTTATACAGTATGGTATGCTTACATTAATAAAGGTAATCTTTGTTACTTTGAGAAAATGGTGGTGTCACCTGGATTTATAATCCATAACAAAAAGGCACATTAGATGCATCTCAAGAAAGGGCAGCACCTAAGCTTGATGAAATCAAGCAGCAATGAGATTGAAGAATAAACATATTTAGATTGTCTGATTATTGGTGATGGCTCTATGAAAAATGAGTTAAAGGATATTTATTATAAGTGTTTCATAGAAACTAAGATGAAAAAGGTATTAACCGGGGTTCTAATATCACTACGGACTGTAAGAATTTTGCAGTAAAAGAAAGGTGTCAGAAAGCTGACAGCAGTGGTAATGAGAGTTCAAAAAAACATAGATATAAAGTAAAATGATTTTTAAGACAAGCTGAAAGTTAGGTCACAAGATACATGGACGGGTAGACATCAAAATCTTACGATGACTGACAATATAAAGGACAAAGAAGTGCTACAATAAAAAAAATCCTTAAGACAAAACATAGGTATACACTGGACAAAGCAGACATGGTCTGTATGGGACTTAATAAAAGAGCAAACCCTGGACATAAAAAGATATCAGTGCCACACAAAGATAGTCCCTGATAGAAAGTAGGCTTCAGTATTAATGTCACTTTTGCCTGAAGAATTAGGTTTTTCTTTGGAAGTGTTCAAACAATGATCCAGCCCAGCTTCTTTAAGAAATATGGAATAAAATGATTTTTGAAGTTTAAGAACCAGATTAAACAATATAGGTGTCTCCTGACAGCTCTGATCATAACAAACCATTTTTGTTTTTTAAGGATTGATGACAATGAGCTAGTTACCATCAAACAGTGTGGAACTCAGCTGACTAAGTATGGACAGACCAACAGCTGTCATTATGATAAATAACTGCTTCAGAGCTGGTTACTGAAGTCATATTCCCAAGGGCTGTACAATGGGAATTCCAGCCTCCTTCTGAACCTACTCCTTTAAAATTGCTTTGTCTGTTTTGGCCCTAGGCTGCATATTAGAAATGATAAAAGTAGTTCTTTCATACTCAAAGCAAGACAGTTCGATTCCAGTGTCAACATGACAAAGTGCTTATGGCTATAGGAGTGGGGGGATGAAGCAAAAATTGGGGGGGAGGGGGTGGCACAAGAGAAGGCTCTGTAGTTAACACTAGGCAAGTAGGAACAGAATTTTTCTCTCCAGTGGAAGCCCGGACTTATCCTATCATATTTTTTACCTTCCGTATGTTGACTAGACTCAGAATTGTTGTTCTGGCAGTAATTACAAATCAAATTCATTATAATTATTCTTACAACATAAAGATGAAGAAATGTCCCTGGAAACAATTCTATGTCTTTGATATACATTCAATGCTTATTTAATCAGTGTTTTCTTTTTTCAGAAACAGTGAAAAGAAACAAGCAACAAGGAAAAAAGGTAAGAGAATTTCTTGAGACAAAACCACAATGCTATGCTTTATGCTGACCTACACATACAAGGTAAGGAGACTTTTTTCTCCCACAACGTTAGAGTGAACAAATGTTCAGCTTCAGCAGTAGAATACTGGTTTTTTGACAGCATATAAATTTGAATTCAGGACAGACAGACATACAACCCCAACAGACTATAGTGGCTTATCACAGTACCTAAGAATATCCAAATTACACCCAAACAAGGATTTTCAAATATGATAATTAAGATCATGACCAAGATGCACATAAGTGTTCACACCAAGAGCCAGAATCAAAAGTCTAAACAGCAACTTATTTCATCTTGAAGAATTATTCCACTACCTAAGAAGAAATATCTGTAATTGGAGCCATTACAAGACCTGCAGAGAGTGTGTTTCAGGAATTTGCAAAATTCAAACAGAGTTCACAACACTGCAATGTCAATTTGAATTTTTAAATGTTCTGATTCATGCTGTCATTAATTTTTTATGAACAGAAAATGCTCTAACGAATATAGTCAAAATAACCTCAAGAAAAAAAAACAGGTAACATTAAATTTAAAATTATATACTTCATATTTACATGACGTGCGTACACTCACAGAACATGGCAAAAATTTTCTGTCATAGTACAAAGCCTGAAACAAGACTGTGAATGCAAAAACAGTAAATGAGCTTGATGAGCCCTTTAAGATACTAATCTTAAATTTGATTTTAGTTTATGTACAGTAAGCATTCACATACTTCATTTATAAACTCTTACTTGGCAATTTCAGTTATTTTATTCACTAGTGCTTCTCCTTTTTTGGACATCTGTTTCTTCACACATTTTGCCCCAAGGCAAATCAGCTGTCTTCACAGCTGAATGAAATTCCCTTCTCTGGCTCAAAGGAAAACATTTTTTATTTGTTTGTTTGTTTAACTAGAAAGAAGGCAGCCATCAAAAAGCAGAAATCCTTACCTATAACCTGGGTCTTCAGATGCTAAGAACATTCTCCCCACAAATATCTGTATACTCTGACTTTGAAATAAAAAAAAAAAGGCTTGTCTACCACAGGTTTTTGAGTCTGTCTGAACTATCTTTACTAAAATTAAGCCTTCTCCTAATAGTTTTCAATTAACTGTACCAAGGTTTCTGAAAAAAACAGGAATGTTCTTATATCCTGACTATCACTTATCACAGTAAGACATTAGTATCTGTTAGCTGAGACACAGTAGCCAACTCCAAGTGCAGTCTTCATTACTACCTCATAACATTAAACTGCAGGCTCAGTTTCATGTTACATGTTATTGCAAATATTGGAGTGTCTTCAAAAGACACTGTCCTACTCCCCCTCTTCTGCACTACATCTAGCAATCAAATAACTACACATGAACTGTCAGCAGAAAGTAAAATCATTAAAATTGGCATTACTTGTAACTATTTTTCTTCAGTGCTCATCAGTATTTAATAACTATGTTATAGTAGCACTCCAGGACTCCTGTCATGATGTCATCATTTGCTAAGACATGTTCAAGCTTGTCTTAGCAATCAGACTAAGAATCGGAATTGGTTTCTTGAGTTCCCGCTGTAGTCTAAGGCCTGTGTACTGCCTATGGATGGAATCAGTGTACCTTATAAATCCTCACTGTTGTTATCAGCGCTCCTTTTGGCTACCCATCTTCCTGCAAACAGAAGATTCTGGCCTATTTATTGATACATCACTACATTCAAAGTATTTTGGATGGACTATCAACCAATAAAGTGTCAACTATCTGTGATCATCTCTTCAAGCTATGATTCTTAAATGGATTATTTCTTACAGATACTATATATTAACTGAGTTGTGAACAGTAACATGAAGAAGCAAAAATAATGATCTTCTAAATCAGTGCAACTAAAAAAACTGGTGCATGCTTGTAATAATGCAGGAAAATTACATTTAAAGTAGAAAATTCTGTATGTTTATAGCTGCCATCATTGATTCAGAAGTGAAAGTGAGACACAGGAAGGGATAGGAGATGCAGAGAATTTGGGAGGAGGAAGTTAATAAAGAGCTATATTTAGGCAAGTTTTTTTCATCTCAAATTTTCCAGGAAATGTATTACAGCCAATAGTCTTAAGACAAATGAAAGGCACTCAAAGCTGTCTGGAATACGATAAGCATCCAGTTACCACCAACAAAACAGTTTTCATAAAATCATCCATCTCTTCCCATCATATCAAACCATCTTTGAGCTAACATTCCTCATTTAGGCCTGACCACTTAATTCTCTCCAATCATCTGATAAATTTAAACTCCGGCTGTAGCCTGGGTGAGATGTAGGCTTTGGCAGAGAACTCAGCCTAACAAGCTCTCTACTTGCTCACTCTTGCCTACTGCTGCAGATTATCATACTTTTAGTGCTGGCCAGTATAACTGTTCATGAATTTGCACTGTGAAACTACTTCGGAAAGTGGCCTACCTTTGAAGAACAGAAAACAAACAGAATCTAAAACCAGTTCCAAACAGAAAAAAAAACAGGAAATGGAAATGACTGGATGACAGTGAAGCCAAAGAGAAACTCTTACTATTCAGTCTTAGAGCAAATGATTCAGC
Organism: Balaeniceps rex; assembly: GCA_013401315.1. Taxonomy (NCBI): domain Eukaryota; kingdom Metazoa; phylum Chordata; class Aves; order Pelecaniformes; family Balaenicipitidae; genus Balaeniceps; species Balaeniceps rex. The sequence goes on from VYZW01000163.1 coordinate 16,470, forward strand.
TTCAGCCAGCCTAAATTTTGCAGCTTTTCCTTTGCATGTAAATGTTGTATGTCAAAAGATTCTCTTGCTTTTCCAACTATGTCAGTACGTCTAATACAAGATATTACCTTCTCTACAAACCTTGCTGTGCTTATTCCTTACACTGCCACAGCTGTATCACCACTAGCTAACTCTTCCACATCACAAACTCAAGATTGAGAATCACTGCAACAATTTAAAAAGACAGAAGCAATCAATAATTTGGACAATTGGAACACTTTTGGCTTAAGAATATGTCTAATGAGAGACAACATCTTTAACATTAGGCTGCCTTCCCCAAGCGAACTAATACATGTCTTCAGTGTTGATTTGAACGAAGAAGACTCGCTTACCCAATTGCCATTTCCCTTCAGGTACTTGTTTCTGTCTTTCAAACAAGCTATCACGCATGACCCTCCTGTTTATGAGATAAAATCAGAGTGTGTCTTTTGGTGACTAAGATCTTAATTCTGCTCTCTTTGAAGTCAGTTGGAATTTTGGCATTTATTTAAACGATGAAGGATCAGATCCCAAAGTGTTTGTGCAGCAGTTTTGGAAGAATCCCAGTCTTAATAAAATCAATTAAAACATATTTTAAAGACATGGCCAATCAAAATATTTATTTTTGGACTCATAGACTCATCTCAGTATTTGGCATATCTTTTCCTCTGAAATGCACAGTGATGCTCCTTTGCAGAGGTAATGCAGTGCTGCAACATGTTCTACAGATTCCATTACACAATATTCTTGTTAATGCAAGCATTTGAATCAGAAGCTTGTAAAGGCTTAGCAGTGCTAAAACACTATTCGCATTTTCTTTCTCATCTTCACTAATGAAATAATGTCTTTGATAAATCTGGCACATCAAGATCTTAATCCTGCTCTTGGAAGAAGTTCATGAATTTACCAAGGTTTTCCCCTTGAGAAAAGAATCCTTTTCAAGATAAGCTATAATATTTATTTTTCAGAAATTAATTCTATTGTTTCAATGAAAAACAAGGAGCCAAAAAAAATTGTCGAGGGTATTATTATCACTACTTTCTAAAAGTACTAAGAGTAGAAAATAAGACTTTTCCACTGTGGCTTGTTATCACCGTGTTCTTATATTTTCAGTACACAACATACTATGATAACTTACTACTTTCAAAGTTTTTTAGAATCACAGATAGAATTAGAAGTTCAGGTATAAGGATATCTGAAGTCTTCCAGGAAGAAGAGAAAAGGCAGCAACCATTTCTCATACATACAGAATTTGACACATTTGCAGAGCGCATAGGTGAAGAGATCAACTGAAAGCAGATCCTTAGTGCAACCATTTCATAGTTCTTAGAACTCTTGCATGAACATGTTTTTAAAAGATTAATAGAAGTCCAGCATTCCTTATAATCTTGTTTATATCTTGCTGATTACATGCACGAATTCTATAGAATTTCAATTTCTACAGTCTTTAGAAAGCTCAAAGTATTCTTGTCATGGTTTAACCCCAGTTGGCAACTAAGTTGGCAACTAAGCACCACACAGCCACTTGCTCACCCTCCCCCCCACCATGGGATGGGGGAGAGAATCTGAGAAAAAAAAGTAAAACCCGTGTGTTGAGATAAAGACAGTTTAATAGGACAGCAGAGGGAGAGAAAATAATAATAATAATGATAACAGGATATATAAAATAAGTGATGCACAATGTAATTGCTCACCACCCGCCAACCGATGCCCAGCCAGTCCCCAAGCAGCGATTGCTGCCCCCTGGCCAACTCCCCCAGTTTATATACTGAGCATGATGTCATATGGTATGGAATAGCCCTTTGGTCAGTTTGGATCAACTATATTAACTGTGCCCCCTCACAGTTCCTTATGCACCTGGCAGAGCATGGGAAGCTGAAAAAGAAAGTCCTTGACTAGTCTAAGCACTACTTAGCAACAACTAAAACATCAGTGTGTTATCAGCATTCTTCTTACACTAAATCCAAAACACAGCACTATGCCAGCTACTAGGAAGAAAAGTAACTCTGTCCCAGCCAAAACCAGGACAATTCTATAAATATCTGTCTCCACATCTTGCTGTCTCCATTACAGGCACAAAGACCACCACATATTCTCTACTCTTAATATTTAATTCATCTCCTTTCCATTATGACAAGGCTTTTTGAGAACTAACCAAAACCATTTTTTTTTTACTTAAAATGCAAAATTAAAAACAAGTTGTCAGAGGTGTAAACTGCTCTGGAAAAAAAAAAAAGAGAGACTAACCAATTGATGGTTAGTAAGAAATCAGTGCATAATGTTCAACATTCTGAAAAGCTGCAGGGATGGCTCTGTTAATAAGGAATTGCTAACTTAAATAACAACTGTGCGTTTATCCCATCTAAGATTACTTAGTGTTAACAGCCAGTCACACAGCAAGAAGAACCAAATATTCTATGTTGAGATATCAAAAATACAGGTATGTTAAAATGTCTATATAATTTTAAAATGTATTTTTGTGTCTACTTCTAACAATGCTATATATATATGAATATTTTAATTAGTTTTAAAATTTGAATAGATATTATGAAAAGCATAATACAGTTTTTGTGGAGAGCAAAAGAACTTCTGGTTTTAATTACTGTATCACAATTAAACTACCTAATGTACACAAGATCTGCAAAGTCTGGGAAACAATAGTGGGTGGTGTTTCCTGGAATAGTGCGATATATCTTATGGCTGGGAAGGAACACACACCACCTCATTTTAATGTTAAGTCACACAGTTCAATCCACAGAGTCAGGCAATAATTAAGAACAGGAAACAGAGGGACTTCTTGTCAGGGTAACTATTCAGAGAATGGAGAAGTTAATTTAGTCGCCCGAGGCAAATACTTAGAAGTAGCTGAAGTCAATTATATTTGTTTCTACAAAATACTGTATCTATTGCATCTATTGCTAGGTTAAGCAAGACCACAGAAAACACAAATAACTGATTTTAACACTGGTTTTAAGATTTACTTATTTTGAGAGTACACAACACAATACTGCAACACATTCTGAAAATTAGTTCAGAAAATTAAGAATCTTTCACCATTTTACTTGATTATAAAAAAGTTACAGTACTTAATGTATGCACACATACTGCATTTAGATACACAAACTGAGTATCGAATACAAGTCTTCCAAGTAAATTGAAAGCCATTTCATACTGAGACACAAAAAGAATAACGTGCTAGGACTATTATCCATGCTTTTTTTACTGTTTTGTGTATGATTTAAAAAACTACAGCTTAAACAAGTCTTGCATAGTTTACACCCAATTGTATTTTTTAAAGCTTCATTCCCAGTTTATCTAGAAAAAGTAATCTAATTCATATTCTATTTCCAACAGGCATAGCCAGAACCAATTTTCAATTATTCATGTTGTGAGACTCTGAAAGGGAAACTTAAAAATGTTCCCAAAGCATTCGTAAATTAAATTGATCGTTCAATGCTGCATAACATCATACTAAACTTTAAAATAATGTTGTACATTAATCACTTAGAGGATAAATGTAAATGGTCACATTTTCAACCACTGCACCAATTAGCATTGCTAATTTAAAAGTGCACAGCTTGAAATTTACTCTACAAGATACAGTCCACTTTCACAAAATAAAGTCAGAAGTGTATATTATAAATTGCTGAAATTTTTATTGTAGCTGTAGACATTAAATTATGAACTTCTAATCAGTTTTTCAACACAGCTTAGTATTTATTTGTTTTGAAGTATATGACTTCTCATGCACATGATTTGTATGAAAAACAGGTTATGTAGATCACAATGGAGCTTATGAAATTATGCAACTACTGAGGTCACCAAAATTGCTACCATTCAGTCAAGATACTCTCCTTAGTTTATCTTAAAAATCACAAAAGATGAGTCAGTTTTTAAACTGATCAAGGAAGGCTTGAACCATATTACTCTATATATAAGTCAATAGCAAAATCTCCTTTGGCTTCATTGTAAGATTTTCAGCTTGTTCAAAACTAGTTTTGTATGTTTATTACTAAACACAATTTCAACATAGTTTAGACTTGTTCAACACAGTTATAAGCTATATTGTGTCTAAGGACAGAAAGCAGCAACATGTGAACAAGCTGTCTAAATCCAACAATAAGCATAATTATTTTTAAGACAAATTTTTGCAAAACCTAGGTTTATGGTAGATAGTTATTAACTTACACAAAAATTGATGACCAGCATGAACAGAAGGGTTATGGTCAGCTCGGCTTCCAGAGGTTTAGGTGCTGGGCAGTCCTACCGCACCCAAACAGAAGCCTCGGTATGATACACAATATACTCTATATTAATGAGTAAATGCAAGAATTATAAAAATTCTTGGCCTCTTCCTAGCAGTAGAAACCACTAGAATTGTGAGCATAAACTACTTCTTCAAAAAGGAAGACAGAGATGGGAACAACATTGTCCAGTAGGACATTTTTTAAAAAAAAAAAAAATTGGAACAGCAATTATTTTCCAAAACTGTTTGTCCTGACAAAACAGAAATAGCAGCTTTGCTACAGGGGAAAACAGTGGGTCTGTCAGACCAGAGATCAGCTTGAAAATTATTAGAGCTAAGTTTAGCAAAAGGTAGCTTTTTTTCCCCATGCGTCAACATGGTCCCCAACTTCAGAAGTAGTATTCATGAACTGATGTCTTCTAATATCATGTCCTATATTTAAAAACAACCAAGTTAGAAAGTGTCTGAATGTTTAGCCATCTGCAAAATTAGCTTTTGTGTTTACTGTAGTAAACCCTTTTACCCTTCCATGCCATCAACTCCATTCAAATCCATGAATTAAAAAGTTTTCAAATTATTTTTATAAAAATGATATTAAAAAATTTAATTAAGCAATACAATCAAGGGCAACTCTTATTTCTGATAACTAAAAAGTATGGCTAAACACTTAAGCTCAATATGAGATTTCAGTGTAGTTCAAGTGTTGTAAGTGCTTAAAATTTTCAGAAGTGCAGGCTTAGCGAAATACAAGAACTGAGCACAATGACAGATTTATGCATGATATACAATGCCTGTGTGTTCTTCTCCAAGAATTATTACACTTTTGCTTAGAATTATAGAAAAAATTAGGTTAGGGACACCTGGAGGTCATTTACTGTAACCCCCATACCAAGCAGGGCCAACAAAACCAGGCTCAGGCCCTGTCCAGTTGAATTCTGAGTATCTCTAAGAATGAATGAAGATCCCACAATATCTTTCTGTACCTGGTCCAGTATTTGACCACCTTCACGATAAAAAAACCCCAAACAAACAAAAAAGCACACAACTTTTTTTCCTTATATAAAATCAGAATTTCCCATGCTACAACTGTGCTGTCACCATTTTCTTCCACGAACAATCTGGCTCCGTTTTCTCTGTTCTCTGTACAGTCCCCTCAGGTACTTGAAGAGGGCGGGAAGATCTTGAAAACTGCCCCCCATCTGCAAATGAGGAACAAGACGCTGAGATGGAGGGAGATGGCTACTGAAGCACTGTAATGTTGATGGTAATACAGGCAGATCTGCTAGAGTAACAGAGCAGATAAAACTGGCTCTCCTCTAGTCAATCCCAAACAGCTCTAAGTCTCCTGAGCAGTCTATTGGTGTCTGCTGAAATACAAGATTCTCTCTTGGGGTCTCATTTACTGAAGTGTCACAAAAACAGTTTGCACGCAACTGTAAAGGAAACTCATCCCATTTTAAACCTTCTCCTCAGCCTGGACTTACGTCACTATCTTCACTCTCTAAAGAATTACTCCCACTTATAAGGAACCAGTTGCAAGCTCTGCAACTTCTTTTCACACATCAAGAAACAAATCAAGGCTAAAGGCATGAACATTTACCACTTGCATATAAGTATCCAGTACCTCTAGATGTTAGCTGTAAAATCACACACCCTTGGTAGGCATGTCAGATTGACTGCTTTACTACTGTGCGATTAAATACTGTATGTGTAAACGAACAATAAGAAACTAATGATTTTGTCTCCCACTGCTTAAATTCGCCCTTTTGCTTTCCCGCATTTGACAGCACTGCATGCTTAGAAAGACAGAACTTTGAGTTCCAAGTGCTGCACCCTTATTAGGTTTGGGGGATTACTTTTAAAAAAACTTTTAAATTAGATACAAGTGTGAAAGTGTAACTTTTAAAACCAAACCTACCCCTCAGGATTCTATGAAAAGTCCTCTCAGAATGAAGATGAAGGCCCCTCTGTTTGCACTGGTAATTTAAAGTAAAAATCTTGACACTTCACCACATTGAACAGACAACAATCAAGACTACTGCTTTGTAAAATTACAAATGTTTATGGCTAAAGGTTTTTTCTTCACAACAGCAGAATCATTTTTGTTCAGCTTCACAGAAATAAAGACTGAATCGGTTATAAACAGAGCTGTTTTGCAAAGTACCCCTTTTCTTTAAGTTAACCTTGATCTTAATTAGAAACCAGGTTTCAATACCTATTCAAAGATGTGACTTCCCTGTAAACAATACCATAACAAATACTATAGTAAATGAAACAATGGACAGGTATAATCTTACTTTTTTGACTACAAGGAAAAATTCAGTCAAAACAAACAGTTAAGAGGTTGCTTTATTTAGTTAAGACTAACAAGTGCAAACAAGCAAAGATACACTCTTAATTGTGATTATGTTCCTCCAAGCAGGAAAAATAATATCTTTAAAGTCAAATGACATTTGATTTTTTTTCTCCAAGTACTAAAATATCCAACACATTTAATTAGGAAAATCCCCCAAAAGACAACATGCACACAGTAAAGAACTATTCCCCGATTGATAAATATTTTTCTATTTAAGACAACTAAAACAAAGACAGCATGAAAGCACAAATACTTCCAAAATCCAGCACTTACTGAGCCTTTTCAAAGAAGGTTTTACCTCTTAATTTTCAAAACACTACATACAATAAAGGCTTGAGTTTCCATGTGCAAATATATTCTAATATGCTAGATTTTGGTCAGCATCTTGTATAACTCAGAGGTTTGCATTTGCACGCAGCCAGAGAAGTATCTCTACAGCTGTCTGGATGCAAAATAAAAACAACCCCTCCAACAAAGAATTCCATCTTTATACCACATTCACAACAACCACAGCTACA